>PVIH01004363.1:0-141718 GCA_004025045.1 Sigmodon hispidus
ACACACACACACACTCACACACACACACACATACACACACAACTCCACATACCCATTCCTGGTCTTGGCAGTAGAGACTGCTATTGTTTCACTTGATTGGTTGGTTTGGTGGGTTCTTATTGATTTTTGTGAATGTATCCATTACTATCTGCCCTAAGTATTTTTATCATTCTTTTAACAACTAAGACTCTATTTTAGGCCACAGTGGCTCCTATTCTCCTTCAATTTTACATCTTTTAATTTGCCCTGATCAGCTTGCTCCTTTCGTTATAAATCTTCATTAGAGTCCCTAATAGCTACACAACAGAGTCTATACTAGGTTGTTTTGAGGTTTTCCTCTGCCAAAGAGATTAATCCAAAAGTCTTTAGCCTTTGTCAGACTCTTCAGTCTCACATTCTTCACCGAAATATCACAAAAATAATCTCTAGGCCACATATTAATATTCTTCTCCTCCAAACCCTCTTGAGCAAGCCCCTTTCCCACAGCTCAAATTACAGTCTAACCCCTGTTTTTCAGGTTCCTACTAGTATAGCCCATTAAGCAGCACTTAAAACATTCAACTGCTTTTCTATTCCACAGCCCCAAGGTCCATATTCCTTCAAAGAAAAGCATGGTCAGGCCTATCCAATACCCCAGACCCTGGTACCAGCTTTTGTCTTTGGGTTTCTATTTCTGTGATGAAGAGACACTATAACCATAGCAGCTCTTGTAAAGGAAAACATGTAACTGTGGTGGCTCACTTATGGTTCAGAGGTTTAGTCCATTATCATCATGATGGGAAGCCAGGCAGCATGCAGGCAGCATGGTGCTAGAGAAGGAGCTGAGAGTCCTACATGTTGAGACAGAGCCAATAGGAAGTGGTGTGAGACGCTTGGCGTGGCTTGGCCAACAGGAAGTGGTGTGAGACCCTGGGCGTGGCTTGGCCAACAGGAAGTGATGTGAGATGCTGGGCATGGCTTGAGCATACATGAGACCTCAAAGCCCTCCTCCACAGTGACACACTTCCTTCAACAAGATTACACTTACTCCAATGAAACCACACTTCCTAAGAGTGCCACTCCCTTTGGTGCCCTTGTTGAACCACCACATGGGGTCTTTTTTTTTAAAAATTACTCTTTTCAAAATTCACTTTTTCACAATTTGATATACAAAAATATATAAATGTACTTTGACCCTAATTCCCTTCATTATTTTCTCTTGTACATTTCTCTCTTCCACTCCTCTGAAGAGGGGTCTCCTTTGCAGATACAAGTGTGGCTGATATATGAATCCATGGTTGCTAATGTAGCTTAATTAATCATTTTAAAGCTAAGAATGCCAACACTTTCTTTCACCAAACAAATCTTTTCTGTGCCCTATCTCAGTCTCTCAAGAAAGTTTTAAAACTTACCTTCAAAGTATGAGAAATTACTATAAATTACAGTGTTATGAGACAAACTTAATGACACAACTCTGAATTGACCCAAAAGAGGAATAGTTATTAGAGACAGCTTTCCAGAGAAACCTTTAAACCAAGTAACAACCCTAAACCAAGTCCCTTCAACATGAGGAATTCGATGCCTCTGCTTTAAAAGAGTCAGCCTCTTCGTGATGGTGTACCCCACCACTTTCCTCTATTCTCCATCAAAATATCCCAAGCTGTAGCAATCTTTACCATGTCTATAAGAGGGCTATGGAGCCAGACTAGCGCCATGACAGATTTCTAGTAGGCCTGCCACAGACTAGGACTTAGCTTCAGTCTACTGGAGCTGGCTGGAGCTAAGCAAGCAGTTCTCAGGACAACCAGAACTCAGGGGTACCCAATCAGCAGGTGCTGCTCCACCGTCTTGTGCTACATTAAGATACCTTTCCCTAATCTACCACTGGAAAGCCTCTGACCACTGGAGCTACCTACCAATCCTATAATAACATGTAAACTTTTTGTTTAAACCAACCAATCAGCTCCCAGACCAACCTCCCATCCCTGGAATTCCCCTATCCCTGCTTAAAAGGAACCTGCAAGCTTCTCTCAGACTCACTATTTGCCACTTTGTCAGATGGTAAGAACCCAGCATGTTGGCAATTTTTAATAAACACTCTTCTGATTGTAAAAATGATTGTGTTTTTTTTATGGGACTTCTCATAGATGTAAGGATTTCCAAAGCTTGCATTCACCTAGAATGTAATTGTCAATCATCCCCCTGGGTATGGCGATGCAAACATGGGCCCGCCCACCCTTTTAATGAAAGGGCTCACACAAGCCTCTCTCTCTCTCTCTCTCTCTCTCTCTTCTCTCTCTGCCCCCTTCTGCCCCATCTCTGCTCCCTGCTGTAATAAACTCCAGTGTGGTACTTCTGGTGTTGAGATTCCATTCACTCGCCACATGCAAAAAACTAACAATAGACCCTAACAATTTAGTTTGCAAGGACTGATCTGCTCTTTACTCAATTTACCACATAAAATTATACTTTTAAATTTAGGGTTAACATATTATGAAATAAACAACTTTAGAGTATATATTAAGTTTATAAATTTAGTTTATAAAACTAAAAAAATCAAAATAATGCCTGAGATTGTATATGTATATATTCAAATAACATTAGAAAATTTATTCATTAACACCAGAATTGTTCCTCTAGAAACAATCCCTTCTTTATTCCTGCAGGGCCGTCTTTTGTCCAGTACCTCCTACCCTCACCACCATCCTTCCCTCCACAAGTGTCTTGTGCAACCTCGCCAGCAAGGAAAGCACAACACTCAGGATCTTCTTTCAGCAGTTTATTTGGGACCTTTACAAGAGCTTCTTTGGGGAATGCCCGCTCAATGGCTAAATACTCTCAGGGCTTCCAATCCTAGCAAGCCACGTGGGTAATGCTCATAGGTCCATGCCAGTGGAAGCAAGCCACTATCCAAGCCCAAACCAAATAAGGAGTTGTTTATCAAAAGAGAGCACTCACCCGCGGGGGGGGGGGGGGGAATGGAGGGTGGCAGCTGGCGCCATCTTTGAGGTGCAGCTATGCTCAGCTCTCGACACACAAGAGTCACCAAGTGAGATGTGATACTGTGAGCATTTCTTCCTCTTGCCATCTTTACTTCTTCTTCTGCCTTAGATGAACCGCCCCCCCCAAGAGGCTTAGGAGATCAGGCCCACGCTCCTGTTGTGTGATGTCTCCACACTGCTTGGGCTTTACTTGGCCCAAGTGTGTTATCAATTAGCAAGTGCCCTCTGTTTTTTGTTTGTTTGTCTGTTTGTTTTTACTCATATTGCACAACAGTTTTTCACAAATGTTTGGGCCCATTACAATAGCCAAGACCACTAAGGCAGATGAGTATGGTAGTATGGTCTGCAATCCTAGCACCCAAGTGTCTGAACCATGTAGATGGCAAGCTCCAGGCCAGCCTGGGCTACCTTGGGAGACTCTGCTTCAAAAGCAGTGTTGTAATTTACTTTCTCATCAGAACTACTAGCCTGGAAATAATGACATGAAGCTTTATTAACTATAAAAGTTTTGTTATCAACTAATTTTGTCCCACTAATTCTCATAACTTAAATTAACTCATATTGTTGTTAATCTAGGTTCTACCATGTGGCTTTTACATCTCTTTCATTTTATGTGTCAAAGTAATTTTGCATCTTGATGGTATCTTCTACATGCCTCAATTATCTCTTCTCTGTGACCAAATCCTGCCTATCTTTTCTGCCTCAATATTGTCCATATAGATGTTTATTGCATCAACAGCAATAAATCTTCACAGAATGTACAAATATCTCACAAAACACTGTAATAATTGAGACCTGTACAACAATTTTAGAAGAATTAATTTAATGTCAATAGGATTTTATGTGAAATTTCTAACAATGAGTATCTACCTACATATATTATCTTTCTTGACTTTTTTTAACTTTTCTTTATATTATCTTCTTTATCATCAAGGAGAAAACAGATGTAAATATCAATTTTACACTAATAAAATCATGGTGTGAGAAAAAAAAAAGCACAAAAACAGGCTGCAGAGATAGCCCAGCAGTGAAGAGCATGCACTGCTCTTCCAGAGGTCCTGAGCTCTGTTTCCTGCACCCACATTAGGGAGCTCCCAACAGCCTATAACCCTGGCTACAAGGGATTCAATATCCACTCTAGCTTATACAGGCATCTGTATTCACAAATTAAAACTCTTCCAGTAGAATGTTGCTAAGGCTGAAAGCTTGTAAATTGGTAACAGTTCCTCTAGCAGACAGTAATATACTCCTCAGACACCTGTATTAGGCATGTTAACAACTGTAACACCAAAATCCAGTTAGAAAATCTGAACTTTGTATCTAAGAAACATGTATCTCAAGTAGTATCTCTTAAAGTGTAGTCTCACATCAGTAGTAGAATATCACCTGAGAACATGTTAGAAATCAAATTATGGCCTCTGTCCTCCCCACCTCCCACCACTCATTGAGTCAGAAATGCTCAGTTTAGCGGTTTGAGTAAGGATGACCCCCTCACAGGCTCATATATTTCAATGTTTAGTCAATAGGAACTGGAACTGTTGAAAAGGTTCAGAAAGATAAAGAGATGTGGCCTTGTCACTGGTGTGTGTCACTGATGTGTGTCACTGGTGATGTGGGCTTTGAGGTTTCATAAGTCCATGCCAAGCCCATTCATTCTCATTCATTCTCTCTCTCTCTGTGTCTCTCTTTCTCTCTCTTTTTTCTCTCTCTCCCTCTCTTTCCCTGTCTTCCTACTTCCCTCCCTCTCTCCCTCCCCCCTCCTTCCCTTTTCTCTCTTTCTTCTCCCCCACAGGTCAAGATGTAGATCTCAGCTACTTCTCTAACACCATGCCTGCCTGCCACCATGCTCTCTACAAATGGAGTAGACCTCTGAAATTGAAAACAAGCCCCTAATTGAATGTTTTCTTTTATAAGAGTTCCCTTAATCATGGTATCTCTTTGCCGCAGTAGAATACTAAGACAAGCAATCTATATTTAACATGATTTCAAGATAATCCTTAATGTTAAGGGAACTACTGATCCAAGGCACCCTAAAATCACCTTGCTTGTCTTTATTACAAATAAGTAGCCTAAAATGAAACAATCTAGCAGATGACACAAAAACATTTCAAACATAGCAAGCTAATGGAGAAAATAAATAACTTGACTTCACTCTATTGGTTCTTTTTTAAGATCTGGGTGCCAGAAGGCATGGGACCACTTAGTGGTGTGTAAGTAGCTGGTCAGATTCTGGGTCCAGATCTAGACAGTAGGCAGAGGTACTGTGCAGTCCAGAAAAGCAAGCACAAACGCTCCAGGACACCAGCTGCTCTTCATCCTTCATGGTCGAATTGAATACTCTCATGCTCCACCCCATACCATAGCATATTAAAAACATGCCCATCTGCTTCAAGCACAATCTCACCCTGCTTGTAAATTATTCTTTCCCCTCCAAATATGGCACACACTTCAAAATACATCATTGCAGTTCAAAGATCTGTGTCTTTTGCAAATGCAAGTTCAGTTAATAGCATTCTCAGCTGTGGCCTTCCTTGTGCTATAACAGAACTGACTGCCAGGAATGTATTCTCTGCAAAGAGGCACCAGAAGTCTTCTCTCATCCCGCCTATGTAGTAACTTCCAGAAGCACAGACTCTAGCAGTGCAGGAAATATAGACCCTTGATAATCCATTAACAAGATCAAAACTGGGCACAGTGGCTCGTTCCTGTGATCCCAGCACTCAATATGTGGAGTCAGAAAGATCAGAAGTTCAAGGTCATCTTAAGCTACAAGGTAAATTAAGGTCAATGAAGGATACTTGAGAAAGGAAATAAAGGTTAAATTAACTTATGAAAAGAGATTACTCAAACAACAAGGAGGGAGACAAAAAGAGAGAGAAAGAGAGAGAGATGGAGATCTTAATAGAGAAAGCCAATATGGGGTTGGAAAAAGATCGGGTGCTAGGAAAACCTCCAAGAACTCACAGGATGTCCCTGCCTAGGTCTCCAACCAATAGTGAAGGTGTTGCCTAGACAGGACTTCCCCTATAATCAAAGGAATAACCACCTTAAGTGCCATCACAGAACTTGCATCCAACAATGAATAGAGGTAGAAGCAGAGATACATGGCTGAGCACTGGACTGAGTCCCTGGTCCAGCTGATAGCAGGGGAGGAGACTTTATCTGAGCAAGGGAATAAGAACTATGAGTAAAATTCTCACAGTGATGGCTGGCTGGAGCTTTGGAAAGCTCATTGGATCAAGAACAGTCAGCAGAGAACCATCCAGAAAAGGAACTAAGCCCTCCAAGGATAGGCAACTGTCCACTGACATGAGCAGTATGTGGAGCCTCAAGGGGAGGATCAGACTGTGTTTCAGTGCATGAACTGGCACCTTGGAGCCTATTCCCTCCAGAGGAACACCTAAACCAGTCTTGATATTAGGATGAAGAAATCAGACCTGCCTGGAGTGGATGCTGAGCTGATCCTCCTTGGGACTTCTTGCCCTTTCTAGGGAGGGGATGGGGGATGTGGAGGAGGGAGGCTGAAGACTGACCAGGAGGGGTCAGGAGGGAGAAGGGAGTTGGAACAAGGGGATACATGGATTAAAAAAAAACTTTATTCTATAAAAAATAAATAAATAAATGAATAACAATAAATAAAATAATTAACTAATTAAAAAAAAAGAAGTTACACTCTTCAAGGTAATGGTCATTAGCAAGTAAAAGAAAACAGATGATAAACTTGGTAGAGAAATATAAGACTTACAATCAAGCAGACTCATGGCACTCGTGGCTCCAATTTTAGAACCCTAGACTTAGCTACAAAAGTCCCTTTCTAGGCTAGTTAAAAAATGAATGAAGGGTTGGGGTCAGCAGCTCTGGTAACTATAAACTCAAATCACAGTAAAGGAGCTGGGGTCTTTGTTGCCCTTTGAATCTTCTCTCCCAGGCTCCTTTCTTAAGCACCACACCCAGCCAATTATTCCACCTTGGCAAAGCCCCACTCATCACCTTGACCCAGATGTCTAAGGCTGGGTGAAATCAGCACTGTCAAATTCCATAACTGTGTGGTGACAACCCCAACAGAAAGAGACGTTCTGTCACAGGGAGAGCAGAGCTTGTCAAGAAAAACCGCATTACCATTGGGAAGTGCTCAAGTTTCAGGTTAGAAGGTTTTATTTTTAGAGATAAGTTTTCTATTTCATACTTTGCAAAAAAAAAAAGTACAATGTAATAAATGGTCCTTCATTTTAAAAACCAGAACTAGTATTTTACTACCATGGAACCATTAAAATATATATTTGCCAAAATAAAGACAATTCCAATTCTTCAAAAAGTTTAATCTTTGAACTATATTCTGCTTATTCTAGAAATTATCATTTATTTCACCTGTGAAATATTTCATCTTTCCAACATGTCCAAAATGAGCCAGTTTGCCTCTGCTCTCTACAGTCTTCCTTCTGCCTGACTTCAGGGAGTCCAGCCCCCACGCCACCCCGATTCTTCCCTTGTCCTCATCTCTTCTATCCTCTGTCCATTCCTCCCTAACACCAAAGTTCTGAAAAAACAACAAAGGGTGAAAATATTACAGGTAAGAATTTCCATCTGTCTCCACTTGAAGGGACTGAGGGTTCGGGACTATGATTTCCTGCGTTTTGTATCCCCCTTGATAGATACAGAAGGTCCCCTGGTTTTGTGATTCTTTCCCATTTTGGCGGCCAAGAAAACCACGGAAGGGTCATTTCTGTGCTGCCCTGAGATGAAGAACTTTATTAGCACATGAGGACACAAGAGGGAACAGCGTGCCCCCAACAGCCCTGCCAGGAAAAGCAGAGTGTGGAGTCAACCATAGCAACACAAGCCGCCCAGGCCTCCCTCCTTCTGAGAATCACACCATCCACGCGTTTACAGGGAGCCAGAAAGGCTGCAGGAAAGCATTCACTGCAATCCTGTTGGCCCACCTGCTTGGCCAGTCCTGCAGCTGGGGCAGCAGGTGGATCACCTGGTAATTTTCCATCAGACAATAGGAGGCCCTCCCTCAGCCACCCAGCAGTGCTCCAAGCAATGTGTCTAACACACAAGCATTACAAGGCGGGGTAAAGGAAAAAACAGCACAACTTGATGCAGAAGAAGTTGCAGACACCACGAGTGCAAATTAACAAATAATACCGAGAAAGGACAGCGGGAGAGAGGACGCAGTTAGCAAAGTGCTGGCCTTGCCAGTACAAGGACCCGGACGGTCTCCCACACCCACCTCACTGTATCTGGGTTAGCTGCTTTTATGTCAAGTTGACATAAGCGAGGGTATTAATCCCATGATAAGGAGGCAGAGATAGGCAGATCTCAGGGACCTGCTGACCAGGTCCAGTCACTCCAGTGAGAGAGGAGGTAGAGCAGTCTGAGGATGGCATCAGATGGGGACCTCTGGCCTGCACATGTATGCACAGACACAAGCAGCCCCACCCATGCATACATGGACATATATGTGCAATTGCACCCACACATGCACATGCTCTCATACACATATGTGTGTGATTGGGAGAGCATGTGCATGTACACACACACACATACACATACACACACACACACACCCTAAGAGGAAAGTACAGGAAGCTTGTAAAGTCAAGAACTATGACAGAATGAAACGCTGCATACAGGGTTCTTGTGGGACTCATTCTTAAAGAGATGGTTGATAATCATCTTGTTAACCAAAAATAAGCCCATTCTATATTTTTTTAAATCTAGGTTTTCTTCCATATGTGCAAAATGGGGGCAGGAAAAGGATATGCTAAAAAGAGATGCTTTAGTTGGGGTTTCTATTGCTGTGCTAAAAGACCATGACCAGAAGCAGGTGGAGAGGAAAGAGTCTATTTCCCTTACACCTCCACAACAGTCTGTCCTAATTTTTAAAAATACTATGATATGGAGATATCATAATAAAAACTAGTGCTCTAAACAGTATGTTCTGAGATCACACACATTCACACACTTACACTTACATATTCACACACATACTCACATGCTCACACATTCACATGCTCTCACACACAGTCCACACACAGTCACGTGCGTTCAGTGGTTATCCAGGAAGCAGAACATGCTGAATGCAGATGGATAAAAAAGTATAACAAAAATAAAATTAGAAATCATTATAATGGCTTACTGCCATTTTTGTAAAACTTTATAGGTATTATTTTCATACTTTGTAGGGTGTGACAAGTACCAAATAAAGTATCTGGACCAGGGCTGGAGAGATACTCAGCAGCTAAAAGCACTGGCTGCTCCTCCAGGGGACCCAGTTCAATTCTCTACACCCATAGGGCAGCCCAGGACAGTCTGTCAGGAGATTTGGTGACCTCTTACAGCCTTCTCAGGCACCAGGCACTCACATATATCCACGTAGGCAAAAACCTGCACACACAAAATTTTCTAAATAAATAAATTAAATTAAAAAGATATCTAGACCAAATGAGGAAAATGCTCTAGTTGTTTCCAATCGATGAAATTAATTGAATGAATGTTCCCCACTCTCTCTATTATAAAGGACAACCAGTTCAACTCCAAACAGCCTGCAAGATGAACAGGAGAGAGAGAGAGAGAGAGAGAGAGAGAGAGAGAGAGAGAGAGAGAGAGAGAGAGAATGGCTCCTCCTGATGCTTAAGACTCACTGAAGCCAAGGATGACCCTTAGCACACAGGCAGCAATCACACTGCAAGGTGTAAACTCTCTGGACAGCATTTTTGAAAGATGCTAGTTTGGTGTTTGCTCTAGAAAGTTCATTCACAATGTGCTGTATTATTGTAGGCCTGAGGACAGGCACAGAGGGACTCTTTAATCTAGCTCACTGATTTGAAAGAATACAGACGGCTTTGGAATCTTTCATTATTTTGTGAACGGGTGCCCGAGTGTTTTGCTATAAGCACCCTCCACCAGGGAGTGCTGATAACTAAAACACACTGTGTTGTGTTCAGCACATTGGAACAAAAAGCTGCCTTTTTCACAAGGGATGATAACAGAAATAAAATATTTTCTGAGTAAATATTTTTGGTTTGCTAAGTCACATAGTCAGCTTTCATATTATGCATCAAAACAGAAAGCCTTTTCCAAGTTTTTTTTTTAAATCACAACTATTTTGTAAATAAAACATTAAGCAAACATGAACTTGAACATCTCTGAAGGTCAGATCTGAGACTCATCTTTGATGATTGAGTCTAAATCCATTCATTATAATTAATAAAGGTAGTGCCAATATGTGACTGGAATTTCTTACATAATAGGTAATTCTAGATTACCCAATTTATTTTTTGATTATTTGTTGTAAGCAACTTCCACCCAAGATAATTAAAGAGTGGAAAAAGAAAGAAAGAAACACTGTCCAACTGTCCAAGCCAACCACAGCAACAGGTCTGGGTGAAAATTCAGGAAGAGGAACCAGGGCCACAAAGTAATAGAACAGTGCCCAGTCTGTGTAGTGTGTGGGGTCCTGAGTTCAACGCAGACATGCAAATTAATTAAATAAATTTTTAAAATAGGAGGTAAGGAACCCAAACTACTGAGAAACAGACCTTTAGATTCACTTAACTGTCCCTGTTGGGGTGGTAGGTAACTGTGGCAACACGAAGCCTGATTCTTGATAAATTTAAGTATCAGGAATAAAAATAATAAAGCAGAAGACAGATAATTCCAGGCTCATGAACCCAAAGCACTGGGCTCCTCTACCTACCATCCTAGCCACCAGTTTTCCCTCCCCCTCCTTCCCCCGAATAGTCCGTGCGCATTATTCTGGTAGGATGAATTCTCCCTTCAACAAACAATTAACCTCTGTCTCTGCCGGGAATCTCTAGTTCCCAAATACTCAATAGACTCTTTCTTTTGTTCTCTTTAATTAGCAGACAGAATTATAGGTTTCATTAAGACATTGTCATGCATGTATATCATATGCTTTGCTGATGGTCACTCCTCCATCACACTCTCCCGTTCCCCCTCCCTGACCTCCATCAGCATCCTTCCTTCTTCCAAACAGTACCCCTTCTACTTTCATGTCACATAGATATTTTTAGTAGATTCCACATTAGGGGGAAATGTGTTGTCTGTCATTCTGAGTCTGGCTTTTTTCACTCAGCATGATGATTTCAAAGTCATTCCTTTACAATGAGATAGGAGAAAGAAATAAAAGGGTTACAAATAAGAAAGGAAATAAATTTAATCCTATTGATATTTATGCCTATTGACATATGATCCCACACTTAGAAGACTGTATCTTACGTTTGCTAGACATTTTTAGTAAAGAAGCAAGATACAAAAATTAGTGTATTTTCAGTTGGGTTCCAAACAACAAGCTATTTCTATTGATGTAGGCCATAACTAGAAGGTAAGACTCTACTGCTAAAGACACTACACACATGATTACAAGACACAGAGAAACTTCTCTCAAACTGACCAGGAGACTTCCTACTGGCTTACATAGTGCCAATGTGCTTCAGGTCACTGGGAAGACATCAGTAGTCTTACCCTGCACCAAACCTTGCATATTGACCTCTCAGGAAAGATGTTCCATTACAAAATAGCATCACTTCCATTCGGGAGGTAACTAACAACTTTCTAATTGGATCTGAGGCTTGCTCCATAGGAGGGAATTCATGCCTGGTACTGTAAACCTACTCAAAGGTCCATGGCTAGGGAAGTCATGGGCACTGGGGGATGCCTACTACAATTGTTTTTGCTGAGTGGTCATGCTGTCAAGTTGTTTTCTAATTATTCATATTTATACCCATATTTATGCCACTCTGCACCATTGTTGGAAAACTGCTGTTGTTTTGTTTTGGTTTTGCATTGGTAGTGTTTACTGCAGACTCATGACTTATCCAAGTGCTGAGACCACATGGAAGAGAGTCCTCAGCCCTAAATGGTACATTTGTATCAAAAATGGTAGAAATGGATTGGAACGTAAGAGCCGAGCATGGGAAAGAACACTGTGAACTACTGTCTTCTAGACATGGCACTCATCAACTCACAGTAGCTACAGTCACATGCAAAAGGCCCACACAGATCAGAACAGTCAACATTCCAGCAGAGAAGGGCGGGGCTCACCAGGTCCTGCTCCCACCTGATGGCTCCTGGAGGAGGCGGAGTCATTTTTCTTTGGGGTATGACCACTGACAGGTTGGTCATGCTACAGTAGATTACCCCACACCTGGGGGTGGGGAGCAGCACGTATTAGATTAAGTGGGTAATTTTTTTTAAAAAAAGGAGGTAGGTAAATAAGAAGAAATAAAGATGGAGTTAGGAGAGTTGGGGGTAACTGGATTGGACTGGATGGGGTATACACTGAAATTTTATTCAGCTGTAAAAAAGAGTGACATTGTGATATTTGCAGAAAATGGGTTAAAAAGTGAATGATGAAATAAGCCTCATGTACAAAGACAACATGATTTTCTATCGTATATAGAATAGATGTGTGTGTGTGAGCATATGTGTGTAGGACATGAAAAGGAAAACTATGATAGGAAAGAGTTCTAAAGAGGGGGCAGGATAATAAGACAGATAACATGAGTCTCTGGGACTCGGGGAAGAGGTCATCCCCATAGTGAAGGGTGATGAGTGAGGGTGAATAAAATTAAAATTTAATTAAATATGCATGAAAATGTCACAGTGAAACATTATTTTGCATGCTAACTTTAGACGGATTAGAAAAAGAAAAATCCAACTAATTTCTCAAAGAAATTCATATAATTTCTGTGTATTCATATAATACATTTGAAAAGCTGGCAAATGATTTTTCTTCATAAAAGGAGGTGTCAGCCATCCTACAGCTGGCTGTGTGACCTGCATGAAGGGCATCCAGATTACAGACATGAAAATACTTCATGTGAACAAAAAAATAAATATAAACCCCATTACACTAGAGTTCAGATCCAGGGCAATTATTTCTAGTCAAGGGAAATTAGAATTTTACTTGGAGAACAAGAAGTCACAGATTTCAGAGCGCTAATTTATTCAATAAACAAGACACTGAGTCGGACTCTGAAGAAAAGAAAAATATAGTTAAGACATAAAAGTTTTTCTTTTAAGAGTCTATGAGAAAATGTCAAACCAACAGACATTTACAACGCACTGTTAGAAACTTCAGTCACAGATTATTTAGCTTTGGGAGCACCCTTTCCTCTCTGCTTTGTAGAGGGTCTTTTTCTCTGTGTGTCTATTGCATGTGTGTGTTTCCTCATCCCCCAAAGTCTTTCTTTGATTGCTGAAATAATAAATAAATAATATATAAAACTTCAGTCACATTGTCCACCCAATAATATTAAACATGAAAATTACTGAAGTAAGACATTGATGGAGGAACTAGAAAGTTGAAAGACTTTCCATGTTCGTGGGCTGACAGAACCAACAATATTGTGAAAACAGCTTCATTATTTAAACCCACGTTCAGATTTAGTGCGATCACCATTAAATCATTCGATGATATTCTTTGCAGAAATAGAAAATTTCATCCTAAAATTCATATGAAATTATGAAAGACCCTAAAAAGCCAAAACAAATCCTAAGTAGATAAAGGAATATTAGAGAAACCAGTATTGCAAACTGCAGAACGCCACAGAGCCATGGTGATGCAGCAGACATTAGCACAAATGGACATGGAGATCAGTGGATAGAGCAGAGGACCTGGTACACACTCACGGCTGCCTGATTGGGCAAATGGTGTGGGGGATATTGTATACTCACATGCAGAAGGGTGAAACTGGATCCCTAACTCTAACTCTGTACAAAAATGAATTCAACACGGATCAAAGACCTTAATTTAAGGCCTGAAACAGCCCAGGAAATGTCAGCAAGAGTTGACAAACAGGACTGCATGAAATCAGTTGGTGCTCTCTCATCTCCCAGTTCCCACACAAATATCATTCGTTCAGAATGTGGCACCCAATGCAAAACTCGGGCTCTGCTTTATGCTGCTGAGTTCCTCTCTGTTCTGCCCCATCATTTTGTAACTACACGTTTACTTGTGTTTCCTTGTTTGGTGCCATCTTTTCTCCTAAATGACAAATGTCAGTATCATGTAAGTCATACCGTTTGTTCCGACTCCATATTTAAAATCTAGCACCATACCTCCAAAGCAGAATGCATTTAACAAATACCTTTGAATGAATAAAAAGTGAGAGGTAAATTGGGCACAGTAGCTCACACTTTAATCCCAGCCCTTAGAAGGCAGAGATGGGTGAGTCTCTGTGAGTTCAAGACTAATCTGGTCTACATAGAAAGTTCCAGGGCAGCCAGAGCTAGATAGTGAGATCCTGTCACAAACACACCCCTCACAAATAAACTGAAATGAGATGTAGGAACTGTCCAAGAATACCCATTACCTAAGATGTTCCCTGCTCTAGTTCATCTGTAAGATTAAGTTAGACAAGAGCTTTGGAACTGATGATGGAGCAACTTCTTCAGGCCCCACTGCCATGCCTACAGGAGACGGTAACAATAAAAAACACTGCCACCTCCTGTTCAGAAGATCATTATGAAGAAAAAATTATAAACACCCTATGATCTTGAAGTCTCTCTCCAAGCTGGGAAGCCAGCACTCTTCTAGAAGTTGGTAGGTCCTCAGGTACCATAGCATGTCCATTCTTGATCAGCAACAAACAAACTGAAGAATCAGTACACCCAGTCTCATTAGCAACATGTCATATTTTTTAAAGATTGATTTATTTATTGTGTATACAGTATACAGAAGAGGGCACCAGATCTCATTATAGATGGTTGTAAGCCATTAATAGTAGATTAATCACCATAGTAGTAGCATAGGTTCAAGTGTGCTTTGCAGAAATAAAATTACTTCACAGATAGGAGTTGTCCTTAAAGATGAATTCTGAGTTTAATGTCTTTTCTGGGAGAAACAGATCCAATATGGAAGTTCCACTAGATGCAAAGTCAGATGTTGCTCCTACCTGCTTTTGTCTAGATATGACATAATCTCTGAGAATGTGATTTATCTACAAACCAGAGTGCAACAGCAGAAACATTTTCTCTCAAGATTGTTATGAGCGCAAAATATAATCTATAATGTGGGAGTGTGTAGTTTCTGCCAGTACAAAGATAGCACCAACTAAATCTTTGAACCTGGAATTTGGGACCCAAAATTTAAAAGGAGTGAATTAATTCTAGAACTCTGTATCCAGAAAAATATCTTAAGATGAAAACAATATAAAATTATTTCAAACTGGCTGAAACAGTTGAAACTCATTGACTACTGTAATGGAAAAGTCTCTGGGTAATGTGTATATTAGGCATCACTCATAAAGGCTCTCCGGCTGCCCCTACAGTTATCTCAGCTGGTCCTACTTGACCTGGTCTTCTCTCATTGTTACAAGATGGCTGTCAACAGCTACATGCTTTCTCATTCACATCTCAGGAAGATCCAATGTGACTTCTCACTGTGAACAAAAGTCTTGACTTTTGTTTGAGATCCCTTGGGGCACCCTTGATTTTATCACTGTATCTGGGCAAGTGCCATGCATTGAACTGTGTAACCAGGGAGGCTGGCAGACAGGTGTTACACACAGGAAAGGGTAGATGAACACCACAGTAATGATTGCTTGTCTTCCATGGTGATCAACTCAGCTTAGTGGATGACAGAACAGTCTAAACCTTGCTTTGGGTTTAAGGAACGTGTATATCTCTGAATTAAATGATGAACTCAACATTTCTGGTTTCTTTCATAAGCTCAGTGGGGAGGGACTGCCAGGGACCCTCTAAGCTTCTCTTTACTCTTTTGGGGGCCCATCATCAGCCAGCACCCTAATAAATCACAGAGGCTTTTTTAAAATTATAAATGCCCAGCCTTAGCTTGGCTTGTTTCTTGCCAGCTTTCCTTAACTTAAATTATCCCTTCTACATTTTGCCTGTGGGCTTTTTCCTTTTCTTCTGTAATATTACTTTCACTCTTACTCTATGGCTGGCTGTGTATCTGGGTGGCTGGCCCCTGATGGCCTCTTCCTTTTCTGGCTACTTCTCTTCCTCCTCCTCCTCCTCCTCTTTCTCCTCCTCCCAGATTTCTCCTTCTATTTATTCTCCCTGCCTCCTAGCCCCGCCCATCCTTTCCACTGCCTTGTTATTGGTCATTCTGTTCTAGACAGGCAAAGTAACACAGCTTCACAGAGTGAAACAAATATAAACAAAAGTAACACACCTTAAAATAATATTCTACGATGCTCAAGTGTACCTCTGCTCAGGAAGAAATACCACTGTCTCCTTGGCCACTATGGTAGTTGTGTATCACCATAGTCACCAAGGAGACCATGAGATATAATCTCTGAGATGAAGATGCCTGTGCCACTGTGGTGGTAAAGTAGGACAGTTTCCTGTCAGTTCCTGTCAGTGACTAGAACAGGCAAAGCTGAGGAGAGCTTCCCAACGCTGGAGAAGTTTTAAAGGGTGAAAGGGCTTCTCTCTCTGTTTTTGTGTGACAACCTAAATCCCTTCATCAGTATCACCAAAAACCTAGAAAAAAATCACTGGTATAAATCTGTGGACTTAGAAAGTAAAACTCAAGAATAATTAAAAAGCAAACCAGGGGCCTCAAAGAGCTGAACACTTGAGTTCAATTTGCACAAGGCTCGTTTTTACTCTTCACCCTGCAGCCTGCTTCATAGGCAGCACATGAAGATTCTACAAGACCCAATAACATTATTTGTCTTCAGAAAAACATCTGAGGTATAGAAACATCATTTACTCTATTTCCTAAAAATTGAGGATGGCCATGGGCATGACTGTGTTCCTTCTCATATCTTTTGGCATTCCAAATTCCCTTCTTGAGAAATATGAACACTGAACATTCCCATGCCTGTGTCACAAATTCACTGTGTCCTCACATAACAATCCCCAACGCACCATCTTTCCATGGTGGCTTTATGTGTGCTGGATGGTAGAGTATCGCAGTCTGTCAAAGAAACTTCCTTGGATAGATAATGTCTCACAGCAAAAGATACAAGCTGACCCCAGAGGGCTGAACTCTGCTGATCCAGTTTTCCTCCTGAGTTTGCCCATGCCACAATTGTAGCTGTATACACATGTTTAAAGAGCCAGAAAAATTCTGAGTGCTAGTATCACTCAATCTGAACTTTCTAGAAGGAGCCTGTTTCTCGTGGGTCAGATGTTCATTCCAGTCAGCTGGGCTGGAGCAGTCAGTCACAGACTACAAAGGAGTAATACGGAAGAGCAGATATATCAGCAGCCTGTGCACACAGCACAGTTCTCTCCCCTCACAAGAGCAGCCAGTGTGAGGTGACTTTATAAAAACACCTCATAAATAGAAACCAGTAGCCAAACACAGGCCAGATTTTGACCGTTCACCTCTCAGCTCAGCCCCATTTGAAGGTTTCACTCCTCCTTCATTCCGCATAATTTCTTGATTCCTCATTTTAAAAATCTGCCATATAAAGATAATCACATTGTTTTTGTAACTCACAGGGCTAAAGAAAAGAATAAATAGGCAATAGATGAAAAAGTACTAATATGGTAAATCGATGTCATTTATGTGCTATCTAACACTTCTGAGTCTTTACTTCGTCCCTCTGTGTCTGTGGCAGGACTTGTGAGTGCAAGGATCATTTGTCAAAATAGTCATCTAGGGTCAAGGCTCCCAGGTGGATTGGACCTGTGCTTTCCCTGAAGCTGTGATGCTGCCTGGCATCCATCACTCTATCACTATGAGGCATACGTGAGGAGACATCAGATAGAGCAGTGCCAAGGGCTAGCAAAAGGCAGAAAAGGAAAATGACATTGAAAACACTCCAGGGACAGTGCCACACCCCTATAATTCTAGCACTGAGGCTGAAACCGGAGATTACTATGAGTTCAAGGCTAGCCTGAGCTACATAGTCAGATCCTATCTCAAACAAACAATGAAAGTACAGCTACTGTCCACAGGGAACAGTATGTCTTAGGTTTGCACTCCCATGCTCTCAGGAACTTTTAATTATGTTTAATGATTAATTCAAGTTGGCCAAGATGCCACACGCTCAGGAGGCAGAGGCAGCAAAAGAAATCAAGATTGTCCTCAGCCACATAGTACATTTGAGGCTTGCTCAGCTATAAACAAACAAAAGAAAAAATATATAAATAAAAATAAATGGGATTGTTCAATGTCTAAGGCAACATGTTTGTTCCTTAAGGATCTGGGGCCCAGCTACTCCATCTTCTTATTATATAGCCTTCCTCCTGCTATGCCCTCCTCACGTTATGGTGACTCTCAACCATAAAATCCTTTTCATTGCTACCCCATAACTGTAATTTTGATAGTTATTAATTGTAATTCTGTTTTCTGATGGTCTTAGGTGACCCTGTGAAAGGTTGGTTTGACACTCCCCCAAAAGGGGTCACAACCCACATGTTGAGAATCAGTGTCATATAGGGAGGCAAAATTAAACACCAAAATTAACTTTAAAACAAAAATTGAGTTTGTGCTCACCTGTAGTCAAAGTTACTTGGGAAGCTCAGACAGAAGGAACGCTTGTGCCCAGGAGTTTCAGACCACCCCAAGTAATAGTGAGACTCTGTCTCTCAAAATGTCTAGAATTAAACTTAAATATAAATTAAATGAAAGTTAAAAGGCTAACTTCACCACAAAATGGCTAAAGGAAATCAATGAAAAACAAACACCCATCAGCAAAATTCCCCATCTGTCAAATGTAGTAACACATGAAGACCTGGCTACAGCTCAGTCAGGGAAACCTGTTACCAGCAGGTCCAGGCAAAGAGAAGTGAGCGTCCCCATTTACACAACTCAAAGCAAATTTTTAGACAGAGGAAATTTTGTCCCTCCAGAGAAAAACAGGACTGGATCAGAAGAACTTTTAGTTTTATAAAGATATTAGTACACCGAAGCCTTTTAATCATAAACCAACTTACCAGAGTGACCTAAGGCTACCCTTAGTGTTGTAATCATAAACCATCTCATCAGAGTGACCTAAGGCTGCCCTTAGTGACCCATGCCCATACTCTAAAGCCCACACTGAATGTAGTGAACTGTTTTCTCATATTTGTGTCTAAAATGGTATCTCCCATGCCATGTCCTTGAAAGAATTGAGAAAGGTTATCTGTACCAAAGTGGGAAAGATAACTTAAGACCTCAGAGTAGTCTATCTCACAGGAGTCCAGGACTCCTCAGAAGCCACAACAACATGCCCTGTGCTGACAGAAACAAAGTAGGTGTCTGCTTCCATAGGCTCAGGTTGTTTGATTTGATTTTCTTTTTCTTTTTGCATAGTTTCTTTATACACAGTGACAGGTTTCATAAAGACAATTTCTTTGAAGTATATACATGTACTTTGTTAATATCAAACCTTCATCTCCTCCCCACCCCACCTACCCCTTCCATTATGTTCCTAGTCTCCCTTTGCTATTCATGTTGCATTCTCCAGTGTGTGTGTGCATGTGTGCATGAGTGTGTGTGTGCATTTCTATATTTATGTACAACCTAGAGTCCATGAATGGGAAAAAATGTAGTGTTTCTCTGAAACTGGCTTATATGATACTCTCTGACTGCATTCATTTCCCAGAAAATCACATAATCTTGTTCTTTGTGACTGAATAAAACTCTACTGTGTATTCATATTTTCTTTAAACTTGGTATTATTATAGATATACACAACTTTATTTTGGCGTTTTTATTGAGCTTTTGTTTGCAACTTGTTAAAAAATGGGTGGCTTCAATAATGCCTGAACTAATGATTATTAGCCAAAAAACATGATGTCATATATTTGAGCATTATTATTCTTAAACAATTTTCACATATGGGGGGAATACATCAAGTTGGTAATCCAAGCAGTTGAGAATTGCATTGAGACTTGAGATTGCAGAAATATGTGAAAAAGAAATAAAGATGTAAAAAGAGTGAATTTAAAAATTTTGAGGCATGAACTAGAATTGAAAATACTCATTAAAAATTATTTTATAGGGAAAAATGATCCCTAATGTTTATTTACTAAAAATGCCTGATAATGAATATCCTGAAATATAAACACACTCTAGCACCAAGATTGTGTGTGTGCATGTCTATGTTTGTGTGTGTGTGTGTCTGTGTCTGTATGTGTGTGTGTCTCTATGTGTCTGTGTGCACTCAAGCACATGTGTTTTACTGGAGATTGAATTGAGGACTTTGCGCTTCCCAGGTAATCTGTTTATTATTACACTATTTGCTCAACCTCTTACTTTTAGATCTTGAAACAGGGTTGTACTGAGTTGCCCAGGCTGGCCTTGAATTTTCAGCCCCACCCTTCTACTTCAGCCCCTTCAGGAACCAAGATTGTAGCCTGCATGACCAGGCCTCTAACTCTCACTTCTGACAGGAACTGGGGCTCCTTGGAGAACCGGCTACTTCACACCCTGGACAGGGAAGCTCCAAGGTGAGCATGGAACACTTTGTCACACCAGACAACAGGGAGACCATGAAAAACTAGTCATGTCTGTGTTTATAGGACATGGAGCAAGCTAGAAAAGTAGTCACAGGCCAAAAATGGAGCAACCTGAAAGGAATGTAGCAGACACAAACACATCCAATCTGTCAAAATCCATGACTTAATAACTATGTTTAAAATAGACAGGAACAAATTCAGTCACCTTTGGCACATATATGATGGCATATTTTTCTTTTGAATGTAGTAAAAACCATAACAGAAAACTGATTATCTGCTAGGTGGTACACACTTTCAATGTCAGAACTTGGGAGTCTGAGGCAGGTGAATCTCTGTGAGTTCAAGGTCAGCCTGATTGACTGATCTGAACTCTAGAGTGAGTTCCAGGGCAGCCACAGCTGTTACACAGAGAAACCCTGTCTTGAAAAAGAAAAGAAAAGACAGAGAGACAGAGAGATAGAGAAAAGAAAAGCAAACTATCATAACTACCTTATATTTTGGCCCTATGGCATGAAACACATCCACATCACTGTGCAACATCTACCTACCCATCTCCAGACTCCATTATCCCAAACTGCAGAGCAAACCTTAAGACAATACCTCCACAGATCCCATAAATAAAAGTCCAAAATGAGCATTTAACCTGCCTTTCCAACAAAGCACATACCTCTGAGAGACCAAATGAAGAAATTCTCTGTTTGAAGGTAGTTTAGGTAATAAATAAAGAAGGAATGCTAGCATTAAATGTTTTACCATTTTAAGGGCTGGAGAGATGGCTTGGCAATTAGCAGCACACACTGTTCTTGCAGAGGATGTGAGTGGTTCCCGGCAACCACATCAGGAAGCTCATAACTGCCTGTGATACCAGCTTCATGGGATCCAACACTCTCTTCTGGCCTCTGAAGAAACTGCACTCACATGCACATCACACACAGACATACATGCATATACGTAAACTTCTACCTATGAGGTAGTTTATATACACAGAACAACAAATTTATCTGAATTTTTAACACACTTCATAATGCCAGGCTATAACATTTTTGGGGTGGGTTTGCTTATTTGTGTGTTTAGCATTGGGTCTTACTACATATCCCTGGCTATTCTAGAACTTACTATATAGACAAGCTGGTCTCAAACTCACAGAGATCAGCTGCTAATGCCTCCTTAGTGCTAAGGGCCTGTACCACCAGCCCCAGAACTATATACTTTTTAAAAGGCTAACACCATTCTGGGAGTTTAGCATGGTAGGCACAGTACATAGTTGGACAAAAAGACCAAAATCCAAGGCTATTTTCACCGATATTTTGAGGCTGAGTTAGGCCTAGGCTAATGAGAATCTGCCTCAAAAGAATATGCTAAAAATATAAGAAAGAATCAATTATGTCCAACACAGAAAACCAGTTATTCCCCCAAATTAACAAGGAGAGAAGGGGAGAAATATCAATAATCTATCCAACCAAAACATAACCTAACAAAATCTTAGAAAATGGCAAATCCCTTTCTAAATGTAATGTAATTAAATGTAAAATGTAAATGAAGTCAACTCACCATAAAAAGAAGCAGACAGATTGCATTAGCCAAATATCTGCTGTTCCAAAGACAGCAAAAATGTCCCAAAACAGAGTATCAAAGGGTGAAAATTAACCTCCCCAAAAAAATCAGAAGCCATAAATAAGTAGATGTGGCTATTCTTGTATCTGATGGAGACATCAAACCAAAACTAATCAGAAGAGATAAGATACACAATTGTAGATATTTTTAAATAGTTGTATCATGGAGATATGACTACTATAAGTATTTATACATCAAATCTTGAGGCCTCCAATTTTATCAAACAAACACTAAAAGACATAAAATTTCATGTAAGTCAAGACACAATTATAATAAGAGACTTCAATACCTACTCTCACATCTAGATAAGTCTTCCATATTAAAACTTGGAAAAGAATTAGAGATAAATTACCCCAAAGACTAACTAGACTTAACAAATACCTGCAGAGCATTCTGCCCCACAAATGGAGGGGGAATACACATTTCTCTCAGCAATGCATGGGACCATCTCTAAATTGACCCCATTATAGGTCATAACCTACCAGTCAGTAGTAGACAAGAAATAAAAATTAAGAGAAACTTTAGAAACTACAATTACTTGAGACTAAACAATATGCTTTAAATTTTTATTTTATTTGATATCTGTGTGTATATGATGCATGGGAGGTCAGAGGACAATTTTGTGGAGTTGACTTTCTCTTGTCACTCTTTACATGAGCTCCAAGGATCAAACCCAGGTCATCAGGCTTGCACAGCACACACTTTTGTTCATTGAGTTATCTCATCAATTCTGAACAACACACTTTTGAATAAACAGTAGAGTATTGAGGAAACTGAGGAGGAAAACTTAGTTCCTAGAAACAAATAAAAGTGATAGAACACCCTACCTAGCCCTCTAGAACCCAGTTAAGGTGGTTCTAAGAAGAAAATATATAGCCATAAGTGTTGTGGGATCATGTTCTGGTACATTGTAAATATTTGTCCCTTCTACTGGTTTAATAAATTGCTGATTGACCAGAAGGCAGACAGGAAGTGTGGGCGGGGCTACCAGACTAAGAAAACTCTGGGAAGAGGAAGAATCAGAGCAGAGACACCAGCAGATGCAGAGAAAACAAGGCCAGGATGCTGCTCTGAGAAAAGGTACTAAGCCACTTGGCTAATCATGGGTTAGTTTAAGAGTTAAGGGCTAGCAAGGTTTATGCCTGAGCCATAGACCTATCAGCATGAAATTAATGTAAGCTTTTGTGTCTTTCTTTGGAACTTTGAGACTGCTAGTTCAGATCTTGGGATTAGCCCAGGCCAAAAACCTCATACTTCATAGTAAATATAAGTGATCACACCAAAAAAAAAAAAAAAAAAAAAAAAAAAAAAAAAAAAAAAAAAAAAAAAAAAAAAAAAAAAAAAAAAAAAAAAAAAAAAAAAAAAAAAAAAAAAAAAAAGAGAGAGAGAGAGAGAGAGAGAGAGAGAGAGAGAGAGAGAGAGAAATCAGAGAAATAACAAATACATAGCTACCCTAAGGCTCTAGAAAAACTAGCCAGACCCAAACCCAGTAGATTGTAAGAAAAAATAATACATATTAGTACAGAAATCATGCAAGAGAGATGAGCAGATATAATCAACCAAATCTGTTTGTTTGAAAAGCTAACAAGATTGACAAATCAGTAGCCAACTAAAGCAACAAGAGATATGACCCGACCCAAATTAATAAGATTAGAGACAAAAAGGGAGTTATTACAACAGACTTTAGTAAAATCCAGACAACTGGAAAGACTGTGAAGAACACATATTTGAACAAGTTGGAAAATCAAGATGAATGGGGTAAATTTTAAAGCACATATGGTCTTCTAAAATTAAAGCTGGAAAACATAATAAACAATTTAAACAGATCCACAACACACAAAGAGATTAAAGCAGTTCTTAAAAGTCCACCCACTGAAAACAAAACAAAAATAAAATAAAATAAAATAAAAGTCCACCCACAAAGAAAATCCCAGGGCAGAAAGGACTAATTCTACCATACTTTCAAGGAAGATTTATTACCAACACTTAATGTATTCCATAAACTAAAAAGAACTATGGTGCCTTGAAAAATGGCCCCATAGACTCATAGAAAGCGGCACTATTAGAGGGTGTGGCCTTCTTGCAGGAAGTATGTCACTGTGGTCAGGCCTTGAGGTCCCAGAAGTTCATGCCCAGCTTGGTAGCTCCCTGTCTCTTCCTGCTGCCTGCCAATCCTGATGTAGAACTCTCAGCTGCTTCTCCAGCACCATGACTGCCTGCATATCACCATACTTCCCACTATGAAGGTAATGAACCAAACCTCTGAAGCTGTAAACCAGCCACAATTAACGCTTTTCTTTATAAGAGTTGCCCTGATCATACTGTCTCTTTGAAGCAATAGAAACCCTAAGAAAGAAGTAAATGTTAGCAAAGTCATTTTAATAAGCTTGAGGGCTGATGAGATGGATAAGAAGGTAAGGACACTTGCCACCAAGCCTGATAACCTGAGTTCAATTCCCGGGATCCACACAGTAGGAGAGGACTGACTCCACACATTGTCCTCTGACCTCCACATGCACTTACGCACACACACAATTAAAAACCAAAACCAAAATTTAAAAAAGGCATGCACACATGTGCAAGAAGAAAACTACAGAGGAAGGTTGAGAGATGGATCAAGGTTTAAAAGCACTCGCTACTTTCACAGAGGACCCAGGTTCAGGTCCCAGCACTTATATGGCAGCTCACAAACACCTACAGCTCCAATTCAAAGGAATCCAATGTCTTCTTCTGGCCTCTGCAGCTACCAGGCATGCATGTGATATACATATATACATGTAGGCAAAATACCCACACATGTAAATTTTAAAAAATTACAAGAAAACTATAGTGCAGTCTCCTTGCTGAAAATAAATGTAAAATTTTGCAACAAAGCACCCACAACTAAATTTAAGATAACATTAAGACCATATATCATGACTAAATTGGTTTTATCCCAGGAATACAAGATTGGCTCAACAGAGGCAAATCAACTAATGTAATATACCACATTGACATACTTTAAGAGAAAAATCACATGACCATCTTAATGGCTGCAGAAAAGGCACTTGGCAAAGTTCAGCATGCCTTTGTGGTACAAGTGCTGAGGAAACTAGAAATCGCTAGAACATACCTGTCCTAGTCAAGGTTTCTACTGCAGAGACAACACACCAAGAAGCATGCTGGGGAGGAAAGGGTTTGTATGGCTTACATTCCACATTGCTATTCACCATTGATGGACATCAGGACAGGCATGTGGAGGCCAGAGCTGATGCAGAGGCCATGGAGGGGAGCTTCTGATTGGCTTGCTAAGCCTGCTTTCTTATAGGACCCAGGACCACCAGACAAGGGATGGCCTACCCATCATGGGCTGTGCCCTTTCCCATTGATCACTAATTGAAAAAAAAATACTTTACAGCTGAATCTTATGGAGGCATTTTCTCAGCTGAGGCTCCTTCCTCTATGATAACTGTATCTTACATCAAATTGACAGACAAAACCAGCCAGTATACTATCTAAACATAATAAAGGCTTCATATGACAAACCTACAGCCAGCATTATACTAAAAGTGAAAAAGATGGCACTATTTTCTCTAAAATATGGAAAGAGACAAGGTTTATGCTTTTTCCACTCATCAATATAGTTAGCTAGAGCAATAACACAAGAGAAAGATTATAAAGGGGAAAATAAGAAAGAAATCAATTATCCATATTCACAAACAAAATAATTCTATACCTAAAAATCTCTACGACTTTACAAAAAAACTCTTAGACCTAATAAATACTTTCAGTAAAGTTGCAGGACAAAATAATCAGTATACAAAAATAAGTAGCTTTCATATGTATTGATATATATCAATAATAGATTTGCTAAGAATGTAGAACAAGATTTCATTCACAAAAGCTTTCTAAAAAATATCTAGGAATAAACGTAGTAAAACACCTCCACAGTAAAAACTTTAAGACTATTTTTTAAAAAGGAATTTGAAAAAAAATACTGGACTATTGTAGTGGGATTATGTTGGTAATATTGTAAATATTTGTCCCTCCTACTGGTTTAATAAAAAGCTGATTGGCCAGAGGCAGACAGGAAGTGTGGGCATGGCTAACAGACTAAGGAAACTCTGAGAACATCTCAGAGCAGGACACAGATGCTGCAGAGATGCCAGGAGACAACGTAGAGAAAAGAAGCTAAAATGCTGTTCTAAGAAAATGTACCAAGCCACATGGCCAAACAGGATAAGAATAATGGATTAGTTTAAGGGCAAAGAGTTAGGAATCTATATGCCTGGGCCCTAAGTTGATCAGCATAAAATTAATGTAAATGTCTGTGTGTTCCTGTGGGACTGCATGTGTTTCTGTTAAGACTGTGGGTCCGAACCTTGAGGCTAGGCCCAAAAGACCAATTACAACAGACTATGGGAAGAGCTGTGTTTCTAGATTGACAGAATTTACACAGCAAAAATATACTACCTAAAGTAATCTACAGATGCAGTGCAAGCCCTATAAAAATTTCAATGACACTCTTCATAGAACTATTTTAAAAATCCAAAAATTCATATAGAAACAAGAGATTGTAAATAACAAATCAGCCCTAAACAGAACAAACAATGCTTGAAGTAACATAATTCCCAACCCCAAATTAAACTGTAGCACTTATAAGTGTTAAATATAAGTGCAAATTCAACTATAGCTACAAAGTGTGACTGTCAGCATGACAGGATCTGAAATCAGGTGCATCTGTGAAGGATTGTCTTGATTAGGTAAACTGAGATGAAAACACCCTTTCATAGTAGATGGTAGCATTCCCCTGACTCGGATCCTAGGCTGTGTAAAAGGGGGAGCTAGGAAGTAGACAGAGTTCAGAGCACTTGCTGCTGTTCCAAAGAATGGGTTCAGTTTTCACAACTGCCTGTAATTCCAGGGGATCCCAATCCTCCTCCTCTTTTTCCTCCTCTTCCTCTTCTTTATGATTTATTTGTTTTGATTTTACATGCATTGGTGTTTTGGCTGCAAGTACATCTGTTTGAGACCTCAAAAAATTAAAAATGGAACTTTCATCTCACCCAGCTACACTTCTCTTGAGCATATGCCCAAAGGACCCCACAGCCTACCACAGAGGTCCCTGCCCATCCATGCTTACTGCTACAGTATTCACAATAGCAAGGAAGTGGAGTCAGCTTAGGTGCCCAGCAGCAGAGGAATAGAAAATGAAAATGGTATACACAATAGAATTTTATTCAGGTGTAAAGAAAAGTGAAATTACAAAATTTATAGGAGGAATGTGTGGGATAATGCTCTTGTACACTGTAAAGACTTGTTATTCATATTGGTCTAATAAAACGCTGATTGGTCAATAGGCAGGCAGGAAGTATAGGTGGAGCTACTAGACTAAGAGAATTCTGGGAAGAAGAGCAAGATGAGAATGCTGCACCAAAGAAAAGGTACCAAGATGTGTGGCTAAATGTAGATAAGAATAATGGATTAACTTAAGATGTACAAGCTACTTAATAACAACTGAACCACTGGCCTAACAGTTACTATAATATTAAGCCTCTACGTCAATTATTTCATAATTGGCTGAGGGACTGGCCAGGTGGCACAGAGAAATTTCCAACTACAGAAATGGGTGAACCTGGAAAGTATATTAAGCAAGGTGACCCAGACAGAAACAAAAACAAAACAAAAATGTCTCATATGCAGATCATGGTTTTCAGTGCTTGTATGTATGTAAGTAAGTGGTGTGCTGTAGGCTATGAAACTACAAAGACCAGGAGATGGTGAAAGAGGATATGGTTGAGAGAGGAAAAAACAATAAGGCACATGTGGCTTGTAAGTGGAAGCAAGGTGGCTGGAGGCAGAAGAGAACCATCAAAAACAAGTTCTGTTTGAAAATACTGTGCTGGGGCTAGAGAGATGGCTCTCCAGTTAAGAGCACTTCCTCCACAATCATGAAGACCAGAGTTCAGATCCCAGCATCCATGTAACAAGCCCTATGTTCTCAAAACCATGAGTCTGAGATGTGAGCCCCAGTTACAAAAGGAGACCCTGCCTGCCTTGAAGGAGCAAAAGCAGAGACTAATGAAGTACATCCAACAACCTTTTTCCTGGCTTACACACACACACACACACACACACACACACACACACACACACACACACATACACACACACACATGAATAAATATTTTAAGAATAAAAATGCCATAATAGAACCTGGACATTGTATATTAATACCTAAAAACAAAGCAAAAATACACAAACTATGCATTGGGATAGTTTCCTTCTGAATTCTCTAATATTGGAAACATGATCAGTTGGAGTTAGAGTCCAGTTGTAGTTCATCCTGTTCAAACCAGTGCTGAGCCTGGAGTGTGGAAAAGTCAGCTGTCCAGGACTGCAATCTCTTTAGGGGGTTTCCTTCTTCCTACAGAAGAAACCACTTCCTGCTGTGGAGACTGTCCATCTTGGGCAGTGAATGACTAAACTCAGAGGTATCACCCAATGATATTGTTGCAGGAGAATAATACTGAACACTTCCATCCACTTGGGCCAATAATGTCCTGCTCTGTCTCAGTGTGTGGGAGAAGGGAGGAGGTTGAAGAGACCATCCACTGGCCCTGAGCTTTCCTGTTCTGAGTCCTGAATGTCAGAAAGTGTATGGCAAAAAGAGACGCCACAGGCTGAGTTTCCCGCTGATCTTTGGGTTGTGACTTCAGTCTGAGGTTATCCCGTTCCTTGCCAAGGAGGACAGGGCCACTGACTGCCAGCCCCTCACCAGCCATTTTAACTTGAGCCTCTCAGTGTGTCTGTCTAGCCCAGCCCAATCCATGACTATCTACGCAGATGCCTCCCTTCAGGAGTTGCAAGGGGTTAACAAACAAAAATATAACCCACAAAAAGGAATGACAATGATGTAGCATATTTTATGTCTAGTTAAATTTGACAAAATACTAAAATGTCTTCAACAATTATTCTGAAATAATGTCAGTAAAGAATAGCAAAATAAAACTAGATTAAATTTTAAAAAATTTTAAAAACTAAAACTAAATCAATCCATTGTCAAACACTTAAAATTTTATATATTCTGCAAGACACGGTGTCACAAGGCCTTTAATTCTAGCACTAGAAAGACAGAGGCATCAGATCTCTGTGAGTTTGAGGCTAGCCTGGACTACATAGTGAGTTTCAAGGAAGCCAGGGCTATGTAGAGAGAGACCCTGTTCCAAAAATAAATAAATAAAATTTTATATATTATACTCCTCATTATCTGGGCATATTTTATATTCAGCTTATGTTCTTTGATCTATAGAAAATGACTTTTAAACTATCTTTTAGCAACATCATCAATACATAACCCTACATCACACAGATCTTAATAGCTCAAAATGAGAAGGTTTGTTGGATCAATGGCTTCAAACAACCGGTCCAATCACCAGTGGTTTGCACAGCATAGATCAAAGGCATCTCCTGGGGCAAGGATGAGTCAACTCACTGGAAGAACATCAGCACAGTCACTCACTTCTAGAGTGGAGCATTAAAGGATCTGAGGTCAGTACTAATCCCTTCCCATCTTACAGGCCAACTACCCCAGATGCATTTTGGTTGTGATAAAACACCCTGGCCAAAAGCATCTTCAGAGGAAGGGGTTATTTGGCTTTCCAGGTTACAGTCTATCATTGCAGGGAAGCCAAGGCAGCTAGTCATATCTGATCCAAGAGCAGAGAGAGCTGAAAGGTGGCTCAATGGTTACATATTGCTCTTCAAAGGAGCCTAGTTCAGTTCCCAGACCCTGTATCAGATGGCTCACAACATCCGGAAGTCAGGCCCCAAGAGATCAGATGTCTCTGTGAGCATGTGAACTCCCCTAGACCCATGATTAAAAACAAAATAAATCCTTAAGGTGAGTTTGTAAAAAGAGCAAAGAGAGAATAAATATATGCACATACTGTGTTCACTTGCCTTCTCTACTCTCTCAAAGTCCAAAGCCCGAACTCCAGAAATTAAGGCAGCCAAGAAGGGTCATCTACTGTCATACTGATAGGCCAACCTGATGTAGATGATCCCTAGTTGAGATTCTTTCCAAGGGCATTTTAGGTTGGGTTAGGTTGACAGTTAAAAGTAGCCAACGCATCACATTAGGCTTTCGTTCTTCATAAAAATCTACTTAGGAACTATTGCTTGGCCTGGATGTTTAGGATGTGAAGGTGGGTCTCAGGGTACTGCCAGTGTTTCTTAACTAGCTATTTCCCAACCCCTAGGAAAGAGCATAGCCCCTGATATCACATTTGGATGGGCAATCATGTATGCACAGTCACGAATCATGGCTAGTGGGAAGCCGTCTTCAATAGTTAATCTAAATCCTTTCAGTTTGTAAGAGAGGAAACTGCAGCCTAGTAATCACAGAATCATCTCTGGATCATTTTTTTTTTTTTCATTTTTAGTGTTCTAGTGCTGGGATCAAACCTAGGGCCTCTGTGTGTGCTGGACAAGTGCTCTACCACTGACATATTTTCATCCATGAATCAACTTTTAAATTTCACTTCTCAGAGACTCTGACCATTTCTGCTTCTAGTCATCTTCAAAACCCAAAATTTGCTGTAGCACTTGATTAGTAGAAGGTAATAACAACAGAAAATAATCAAGAAAACTAGATACAAAAAAGTTGATGCTGATTGAGTACATGGGTGGGAGGAGCCCTCTATCTAATCAGCCATAGAAATGAACTGGACACGTTAGGGCAGCTTGATACCACCTAAAAGGGAGCATACTGTTAGAATTCTGTCCCACTTCCTGGAGCCCTGGCCAATGGGCAGTAGCCTGGCTAGCCCAGCGTCCTGACGTGAAGGTCCCGAGAGCCCCCTTCTTCCTGTCTCTCTGTCCTCACTTCCTTGTTCTATAATAAAGTCCCCCTGTGAACCCAGTCTCAATGACTCTTTCCTTGGCCTCCCAGAACCATCACCACACTGCCCTCCTGCATGGGGCCCCATCTGCCAGCTATAGCTACAGGTCCACTCAATATCATAACAGAACACACACTTCTGGGTCATTAAAATGGAAGTTGGGATGAGTTAGATTTTGTACTTAGTAACCATTTACAGATCTTCAGTGTCACACAAATTGATACAGAACTGATAGTCCTGGGAAAATCCTCACACCATAAATAAAATAAATAACAATAAAATAATAACTAAATATGAAAACAAGATACCAACAGCCAAAATGCCAACATTTCAATGCCAACATTTCAGAAACACCGCCTTCAAACAATGAGAAACCAATAGAAGGGAGGACTAGAAACTCCGGCTCATGGCTGAGTTGAAGCAAATGCAGGTAGGTGCCTACGCTGTTTCAAATGCGTTCACGCAGCAGCATCCTAAAGTCCGAGACCTCACACAGGCAGTCAGTGTTTGAGGAATCCCGTCCCCTCAGCAATGTGGCTCACTCTACACAAACACAAAGTCAGAACGGGAACAAGACACACTGGGCACACACTCAGCAAAAGCTCAGGGCCTCATTCCTGCACACATGCTCTAACGGCAAATTGCACCTCCAAAATTGACGAGTACTTCTGAAATTCCATTTCCAACCTTCCTGCTGGACATTGTTTTCTTAAGGAATTGGTTTATTTATTACGGTGTGTGAGTGCACCCGCTATGGCACCCATCGTTGGAGGTTAGAGGTTTATGCAGTCAGTTCTGCCCTTCCACTTTTACATGGGTCACCTAGGATCAAACTTGCGTGGTCAGGCTTGCATAGCCATCACTTTTCCGTGCCAGACATCTCACAAGCCCTGAGAAGTATTTTTAAACAACTATCCATATTTCATCAGAAAAATGTAGTTGGCACATAAACAGAATCTCACTGGAAAACTAAAAAGCCAATTGAAGATTAGAATTACTAATTTCTTTGCTAACATTGTACTAGATGTTATGTGCCTTGGGCTATGCATTAGAATCATCTGAAGAGGTTATTAAATGTCCTAGGCGCTGATCTCATCCCAGACCAACAGGATCAGAATCTTAGCGGAGGGGTGATATGATGGGATACCCAGGCTACACCCGAAATGAGTGTTCCCCAGATGGTCCCAACTGCAATCCAGTGAGGAACCAGCTGCTCTCTTGGTTTTGAATATTAAATGTTCTTCATTAGAGTGAGATAAACTAGAAATACCAGAGTGCCATACTCTGAAATGCCACCCAACTGAATACAAAAATGTAATTTAAACAATTGTCTTTTTCAGTCAAATGCATCAAATCTGACTCGTCCTCTTCTTGGATATTTCTGAAAGCAGGCCTCTTAAATTCTATATTTTTCCACTATATTTTTATGGTGAACATGAAAAACAAATTAACTGACAAAAAGAAATATCACCCTGACTCCTCCACCCTCCTTGGTTGCTCTTTCCAAAAGAATAAAAATAAATAAAGACTAACTTCTCTTAGATGTTTCAAAACAAAACAATTAAAATGCCTGGTAAACAACCATGAAACTTAATGAGCTATTTCCCTTATTTTTTAAATCATAGACTCTGGGTCTATCATGGAAATAGCTACACAATTTTGATTCTGCCAAATCGCCGTGGAATGGCACCAGGAACTGTGCCTTGTGCGATTCTGCCTACACCCCTTGGCCATGTGAATCTCAGCCACCTGAGTAACTAATTCTACAAGATCGTGACAGTTTCCCAGGCTGACTGGAGGAGGCTATCCAACCTGGTGGAGGACATACAAAGAACAATCACGAAAAGGACAGTTTTAATTGTTCTTATCTTTCTCCCAAGGAAAACGTCAGAGGTGGTTAAGTAGACTTCTAAGAAAAGGACAATTCTCTCAAGGAAAGGATCAAATCCTTCAAGAAGCCATGAAAAAGAAATGGCCAGAATCTCCAAATCAAGAGATTTTGTCTCTTTCTCTTCAGGAGATACATGGGTGAGAGGAATTAAACCATTAGCCCCAGGCTGCCTGATGAAGATGCCAAAGCTTCTACCCAGACAAGGGCTGACCAGCTGATGGGGGACGGCCCACACGCTCCAGCACAGAGGCACTTCAACACCACGCCAGTTGGTGTAGGACTCCACTTATATAAATGTCCATAAAAGACAAATCTGTAGGGAGAAGAGTCGATTAGATATTGCTAAGAGTAGCGGTAAAGTGAGCACTTGCCTGGCAACCACCAGGAACTGATGAAATGTTCTCAACTTGAACTTTGATGAGGATCATAAACTTGCTAGAAGTCACGGAATCCTGTTCTTTAAATGAATGGATCCTATGACATGAATTACAACTAAATAAAGCTTGTTTTAAAACAGGTATTGTAGCCAGGTGCACATGTAGCACTGCCAAAGGCTGAGGCAATTGCAAATTCAAGGTCATTGCCATCTTGACTACCGTAAAACCACGTCTAAAAACAAAACAAAACAAAGGTGGTGGAGTAAGGGCTATCCAAGGTCTGGAGTTTTCGGCTGTCTCCCAGGTCAATGTCAGTCACTAACATTCCCCATGAGTTCCATTCTTTCTTTATGTTCATCATGACAATTGACTATAGTAGCGTGGGGGGGCAGCATATTACCAAATCTTAAGTTCTATGTTATCACCAGATGGAAAGAAAAAAAAAAAAAAAACTATCTAGAGAAAGAAAAAGAGAGTGGAAAAAAAAATACTGCTTGGAGGTTAGGGAGCACTCTACAATGTTCCTACCCTTTACAACAAACGACCCATCAGTAGAAACAATTTTCTAGCAAAAAAGAGAAGAAGAAGAAGAAGAAGAAGAAGAAGAAGAAGAAGAAGAAGAAGAAGAAGAAGAAGAAGAAGAAGAAGAAGAAGAAGAAGAAGAGGAAGAAGAAGAAGAAGAAGAAGAAGAAGAAGAAGAAGAAGAAGAAGAAGAAGAAGAAGTCGTCCAGAGGCCAAGCCTCTAAAGAATAAGGAGTCGTGGGACAAGTTTTCCGCCACAGCATTGTCAAATGCTGTTTGATTTTACTTTAAAGGTAGGCACTGCTCCCAGTGGTGCGAAGCTGGGAAGTTTTATTCTCAGGACCCAGTGTTGGGCTGCTCTGCACCCCGCTGCGACTACGCAGAGAGACTCTTCAATTCCCCCTGGGCAGTCTCCCACCACCGACTTCGTCCAACACCCCGCACGACCTGCCCGTCCCTAGGAGCGTCCCCAGGCGCGCTCGGATGCTCCCCCTCCCAGGCCCGGGAAGCCACCCGCGACCTCCCCAGGGGACTCCCACACCGCAGGGAGAGGCGCCAGCGCGCAAGCCTCCCCCGGGGACCGTCGGGGGCCGAGGGCGGAGCTGGCCAGCCACCACCCTACTGGGGGGACCCGGGACCGCTCCCAGCCCCCGCCCGTGCCCCCCACACAGTGCTCATGCGCGCCGCCCGCCTTTATAGCGGCCACGGAGCCGCGCTTACCGCACTCGGGTGCAGCCAGGCGGATTCCACACAGGTGCGGGACCCGGGTGGTGCACAGGGTCTGTCCCTGTTTATCTGTGTGTCTGTCCTGACATCCCCCGTGCCGATATGAGGTGGCACAATGTGCCTGGGGACGCTCGATCTGCAGCGGCCGGGGGGCTCTCCCGCCTTATCTGGCTCCCTGGGGTCCCCGGTGAGCCTCTCTCACACCTCACTCTCCCGCAGGTTCGCGCAGACCCCCAGCCATGCCCGCGACTTGGATCCATGCTCTCTGCCTCGGTGGGTATGCGCCCTCGCCGCCGCGCCCGCGCGGGCGGAGGCTGCAGCCACCTAGCTGTCCTTTCTCCGCAGGTGTGTGGCTGCTGCTGCTACTGCTGCCCCGGCTCGCGCGCGCCGAGGGAGCCGGTGAGTTGGGTGCGGGGGAGATGAGAGAGGGAGGGAGGGCAGGGTCGGTCCACGGGGCTGGAGAGGCGCCCACACCCATCTCCAGCGCACTCTTCGGGCTTACCTGTTTCCCCCACGCCAGGGTCCTCGGAGTCAGACCGGACCTCCTTCCCGGGAGCACGCCATCCAGCTCTGGGACCACTGGTCCTGAGTTACTGGGCTGGGGAAAACGCTTTGGTCTCAGCCCACAGATGGGGCGGCTCACGTCCTGGTCCCACCTAGTCCGAGCACCTAGCAGTGTGTTTGTGCATGTAACCCTATGGATCTTATCGCTCACTGGGAGGCTCAGAAGAGTTTGTTCACGTGTAGAAGTCCGAATACGGGTGTGTGGTTCGGTGTCTTTTCTGCAGTGTAAGGGGTAGTTTCGTTTCTAATAATCTGACGTTCGCTTTTCTTAAAAGTAGAAATGGTAAATACCGCATCTGACTGCTGTGTTCACCTTTTGCTCCTCAGTTTTAGTTCTAGACAGATTCAGTCCACGATTCCAATGTCCCCGCCGCCCCATCGCCGATTCCCCGGTTGCTGAAAACGGGAAAGACTGGGCTTATTTGGTAGAGCTGATGGACTCCTGTTGGGATTTAGAATTTTAACTGAGAGGAGGAATTGGTATTTCACCTGGCGGCTTCCCCACCCCCCCACACCCTCGCCCCGCTTTCTTCCATAGCCCAGGTAGCAGCACAGACCGTGGTCCTTGACAGAGGCAAGTTTCTCAACTTGAAAAACTGTCGGTCTTGTTGGGTGAGGTGTTGGTTTGTTTGTGTAAAACAACTGTTTCCAAAGGTCTTGGGTAACTACATGCCCCTGTGTTTGGAAAATCGTAGTCAATAACCTTATCTCTATTTAATCAACAGTAAATTGACAGGTTACCATTTCAGGGCTTTGTTGTAATTTGACAAATTAACATCTTTCATAGTAAGTTTGCTTTTTTGAGGCAGTGTCGTTGTAGCTCAGGCTGGGCCTGACCTCACTCTAACCTCAAATTCAAGGCAAAAAAAAATGTTCCCATCGCTGCATCCGAGTGCTGGGATGACTGTGTGAGCCACTCAGGGTCCAAACTTCTTGGGGGGAGGGGTTGCTGATTTTAAGACTTAAGCATGTTAGCAGTGCTTTCTAAAAAAATATTTGCTGACTCTCATGTCCCTTTGGAATCCAAGAACAGGACTGACTTCCTCAAGTCTATCCTTGTGAAACTGTGGAGTGTTCCTTGGACGAATTAACTCTATAGCTTTCATTTCCTCATTTGTAAAATGTGCAACTAAATGGCATTCTGTGGATCTAGGCACCAATTAACTGACTGGCTTGTGTGAATGTGAGGGTTGAAGGCCCTGGTTGCATCAGGTGAAGACTGAACCCTGGCTAGGTTAGCTTCAAGGCTTTTGCATGTGTCTATGAAGACACTCCACAAAGGCTCAGGCCACATTTCCTGCCATCACAAACAATTATCAGCAGTTTCATCACCGTTGAGATCTGCCTGCTTCTAGAATAGGACTAGGTCAAGGACTAACATTGTTTTCTCATCCTCATGTGCTTTGTTACATTTTCCCAAACTGACTAGGAACTGAGAGTATTGTCCCATTAGACACTAGTAACAGCCCTTGATTAAATTCAAAATCCTTTTTGATTTGCTAACATCTAAAACGGTGTCAACATTTAAGTCAGTATTTTGGTAGAAGTATATAAATCAGGGAAGTGAAAATAATCCCATATCTGACTTTTCCTGCCACAGTCCTCAAAGAAGCCTTAGGCAGGCTTATATAACAGATCCTCTCTCTTCAGTTCCCATTGCCATCACCTGCTTTACCAGAGGCCTGGATATCCGGAAGGAGAGAGCAGATGTTCTGTGTCCAGGAGGCTGCTCTCTTGAGGAGTTTTCTGTGTTTGGGAACATAGTATATGCTTCGGTATCCAGCATATGTGGGGCTGCGGTCCACAGGTAAGCTGGAACAGGTTCGAAGGGCCAGGTGGGTGGGCAGGGGACAGACATAAGTTAGTTTCTTTCCCATTTAGTTGTTTGGATCCCTTTCCTACCTGCTCCCTTTTGTTTAGTGCCAATTTGGGCCATAGCAGGTGCATATGTTCTTAAGGTTTTCCTGGGCATTCTTGCATCTTGTACAAGGGAAGCTTTCTGACACAGAGCAGATTGCATTCATTTTTAAAAATTATGAGTGTGTGTGTGTGTGTGTGTGTGTGTGAGAGAGAGAGAGAGAGAGAGAGAGAGAGAGAGAGAGAGAGAGAGAGAGAGTAAATGCTATAATCCCTTGGAAGTGGAGTTACCTTAAGGTGCTAGGAGCTGGTCTTGGAGCTAGCTTCTGGTAGAGCAACCAAGTGCTCTTAAACACAGAGCCATTTCTCCAGCCCAGCATAAGTGCCTAATGGCTGCATTCCTGTGATTCTAAAAAAAATTCCTCATCATTAGACACAGCTTTGGTTTGCTTTTCACATAAAAAGACTGAAATTGGGTTATCAAATATCTTGCTGATTGTCACTATGGCAAGCCAGTGCCACTCTATCCTACAGTAAAAAAGCAAATGTGATTTTTTTTTTTTTAAATACAGTCCCAAGGGCACATTCAGTTAATTGCTTTAAAAAAAAAAAAAAAACTGGCACCATTTAATTCTGAATCTCTATGACATAAGAAATGGGGTATCAGTGTATTCTTATCATCATCTTAAAAAATTTGATGCCCAAAGTCATTTCTGCAGATATTTTTGTTCCTGTAAAAGTGAGTCTTAAAGGGCCAGCAGGAGCATCTCAAGTAACTCCTCCACTCAGCTATTTTCTTGAACGATCATAGCAATTGATGGCACAAGACAATTGGACAGTGTCTCAGCTGTAACTCTTACATTGCAGGGGAGTGATTGACACCTCAGGGGGACCTGTGCGTGTCTACAGCCTTCCTGGTCGAGAGAACTATTCCTCAGCAGATGCCAATGGCATCCAGTCCCAGACGCTTTCCAGATGGCCTGCTTCCTTTGCGGTGACCAGTAGGTACAATTTCATTGTTCTCAGCTGTGCATAAACACTTGCCCAATACTCTCAAAAAGGCTTTTCAGCTTTCCTTAGCCCAGCCTTTTTGATTCCAATGGGAAATCTTGTAGTAAAGGAAATATTGTAGTGACTATGGGACAGAGTCACCCAAATTTAGGGGAGTAAAAAAAAAATCTCACTTCACACAGTGGAAACTGAAATCTGAATTGTTTGCAGTCTGAATGCTTAGATATGAAGCATGTAACAAAGTGCCAAAGCATTGAGTTCCGTTTGTGGTGGTCTTTCCAAATACATCAAGAATGTATTTCAGTTCTTCAAACCTAGTGGTCCCATTACCTGCTTAAGCCCCTAGAACTTTAGATACATAATGCTCTGACGGCAGAGAAGGAAAGAAAAAACAATAAACTTCTCATTTCAACAGAAGGCAAAGGCAGTACCCAGGAAGCCACAGGACGGGCGGTGTCCACGGCCCATCCACCTGCAGGTATGAAACACAGACTGATCCCCTTGTCGTCTGGCACAGGATTTGGAGTTAGAAATGCTGTTGGTAGAACCGTTCCTTCAGATATCAAAGAGAAGCAAAGCAGCTACCCCATATCTACTGATGGGTTTTGGATGGAAGCGTTCTACTTTACATTTCACATATCTTCTCTTCTTTATTATAAACCTAGCTCATCCAACCTCAGGAAGTTCTTTCTAGTCCTCCCTGGTTTGATGGACCATGTGTAGAAACTGGTTAAGGACCTGATTCCAGCTCTTTGCTTCAACAGTTCACTTAGTGTTTGCACTGTCATGTGACTAATAGAAATCAGTGTGTGTCTGCTAATATATATATGTATATATACATATATATATATGTATTATATATCTCCAGGGATATCTTTTTTAAAAATGGTGGCTATTTTTTTTATTGAGATTTATTTTATGTGTATTTGTGTGTGCCTGGATGTATTTACCTGTACGGTGTGTGTGCAGGCAAAAACAGAACTAGAAGAGAGTGGTGGGCTATTCTGGGACCCAGGCTACAGGCACTGTGTGAGTTGAGCTACTTCACATGGGTGTGTGGAGGCAAACCTGAGCCTTAGGCAAGAGCAGTCAGCTCTGCGACCAGCTCGCTGCTCATGCCTCTGGCCCCCTTACCATCTTAAAGGCAAAGAAATGAAGAACATGTGGCTTTGTATTTCCACTCTTACTTCAGCTGTGGGTTTTAGACAGCCAATCCTTGGGTGGATACATAGCAAATACATAGGCCTGCCACAGTTCTGTGTGTTTCTTTGTTGAAGCATTGCTTTCCCAGTCCAGAAGACCATGGAATGAACTTAAAAGGCCTTTCCAATGAATGGCACTCCTGGACACAGGCTCAATCTGGTGGAAGTTCCCGCTGTGTAAGCATCTTGTGGTCAAGTGCTTCCTTTGTTTCAGGTAAACGACTAAAGAAAACACCAGAGAAGAAGACTGGCAATAAAGGTAAGCTACCCGCTCAGGGAGAATGGCATTTCCTCCAGCTGCTCTCAAGACTAATGACGCTCTTCTCTGACTTTCCGCAGACTGTAAGGCGGACATTGCATTTCTGATCGATGGAAGTTTTAACATAGGGCAGCGCCGATTTAATTTACAGAAGAATTTTGTTGGGAAAGTGGCGCTAATGCTGGGGATTGGAACAGAAGGACCACATGTGGGCCTTGTGCAAGCTAGGTACCTACTTTAATAAAATGGGAGATTATGGATGTCTTGGATGATGACTACTTACCAAACTGCAATATTAATTTTATTTAAACATAATTTAAGTTTGGACAAGCTAGAATACCAAACTATAAATTCAGGATTTAAGATTGTGCAAGGCTGGGCATGGTGGTACATGCCTTTAATTCCAGTACTCAGGAGATAGAGGCAGGTAATAGATTACCTTATATCTGCTTTGTACCCATCTCTGTGAGTTCAATGCCAGCCTGGTCTACACAGCAAATAGGCCAGCTAGGACTGCATAGTAAGACCTGGTCTTAAGGAAGAAAGAAAGAAAAGAAGAAAGAAAGAAAGAAAGAATCTTTTTAAGCATTTGCATGGTCATGCAGTGTTCAAAATTCTCCCCACTGCAAACAACAACAGAAGACTGGTTAGTCTGTGTAGGTCTGAGTGCACCTCTGGTATAAAAGGACTTAGCAAATAGTACACTGTTTGTAGGAAAGCCGGGTGTGTGTGTGTGTGTGTGTGTGTGTGTGTGTGTGTAAAATGGCCTGAAAGCCTTACATAACACCCTTCCTCTGTTTCATTCAGTTCTTGGGTTTTCTTTTCTAGAGGAAACAGCCATGAGCTCTCTGTTCCCTTTCTTTACTCTGTACACACACACACACACACACACACACACACACAGAAATGTATGCCCTTTCTATGTTCCTTCATTGGAGATCCAAAGCGTAACTATCACCTCACCTCTCTAGCTGGTGGCAAGAGCCTGGGATAGTGAATCCTAAAAATGAGGTAGACTGGAGTCTTATGCAATAGCCAACTTTATTCAGGGCACCAGACAATTTATATTCTGAGGGTTAAGAAAGGTCATCTGAGCAAAGTTCACTAGACTTCAAGCTGTATACAGTCCCCAAAGCAAAGATCCCATGAGTTTAGGCTGTATACAGTCACGAGGACAGCTCATGTTTGCAAAGACCATTCTGAATAATAATGGGTAAGATGCTGAGTGGTCTAAAGCAAACCCACTTCTATTTCTACACTGGGAGGAGCACATAAGCACATTCCAAGAACACCCATGTTACAGAGGAACAGAGGTTACAAGACTCTTGTCTGGTTTCCTTGAGTTTTCTCACGGCTTTCAGAAGTCTCCTCACACACATAGCTTCGTTCATGAACCATGTTCTGAGGACGCCTTCTCTCTTTTACTTCCTTCCTGTAAAAATGATAGCGGTGGTTTTTAGCACCGTAATAGTGTTCCTTACAGGAGGCTAGAGGAGCGAGAAGTACAGAGAAGCATCTCTCAGACAAAGTTCCCTGATCGAATCTTCGTAAAGCTGTGTTTCCTTTCTGAATTTGGGACAATATTTGTCTTCCCCCTTTCTACATTCCAGGCTGTAAGGATGTTGGGCCGTTTGCTCACCCCTTAAGTGGTCTAAGCATTCTCTCATGACAAATGTGCAACACAAATGGTTTTGTAGTTTTCCTTTGCATACTTGACATTCTCCCATTGCCTTTCACTGTCACACAGCACCCCAGGATGAGAAAGAAGCCTAATGTCAGCATTGTGCCCATCTTAGATTACTTCATTCTGCTGGATTCCTGGGTGTGAAATTTAAAAGTCACTTTTTAGTCTCTGGTTAAAAGAGCTAAGTTGATTTCTAGGAGGCTGAGAGAGCCAGTCAATTAATACTGCCAGCCCTGTATAAGGGTAGCCCAGCACCACTATGGGTACTAATTAATATTCCATTCATTACTTCCTCCACCTTGGTTTTTCAAGACAGTTTCCCTGTGTAGCCCTGGCTGTCCTGGAACTCACTCTGTAGATCAGGCTGGCCTTGAAATCAAGAGATCCGCTTGCTTCTGCCTCCAAAGTCCACTTGTTACTTTTTAAAGTAGGAGCTGCTTAGAAACTTTTCTATATGACATAGTCATTTCCCCTTGCCTTTAAACTGAGCCCTTTGTTGTACTGTTTTAAATGCAATATCAAATTTATGAGCAAGTGTCTTTGAGTCTGGTACTGATTTGTGTGTGTGTGTGTTTTGGGATTTTTTGGAAACAGGGTTTTTCTGTCTTTGTAGACCAGGCTGTCCTCAAACTCAGAATCTGCTTGCCTCTGCTTTCCAAGTGCTAGGTTTAAAGGAGTGTATCACCGTGCCTAGGTTAGATCCTGATACATTTTCTAAATGTAGATTATTATAGCTTTACTATATATTTTGACATTCTCTGAGGCAATTCTTCTATATGATTTTTTTCTTACATTGTTTTGATTAACTTAATCCTAAGCTTCTTCAAAATTAAGGCTGCATTAACCTATATACTCAGATTTTTCTGCTTTAGAAGGCACTAGAATAAAGAGCTCATATCTAAATAGAACAGAATGACCTTTGTATCATTAACAATGCAAACATAAGATGCTTTGCTCAAGCTGAAATCTGAATAGTTGAAAGTGGCCACAAACTTTAAAAAGTAATCAAACTGTGAAATTGGATTGAGTAATCCAGGATGCCACCAGGTGTGCAGAGATAAAGTCTGTGTTCTTCTTATCACTCAGAGAACCTGGAAGAGCCAGGTATAGTGATGCACATCTTAATTCCTACAACCCAGAAAGCTGAAGCAGGGGATCTTGTCTTAAAGCAAACAAAAAACCAAAGTCTGACATTAAAATGACTACTTATGCTGAAAGCTTAAAAATTTACACTTAATGAAATTCTGACTTTAGAGATATGCTGATGCAGGGCTGGAGAGATGGTCTAGTGGTTAAGAGCTCTTGCTGCTCTTCCAAAGGACCCAGGTTCAAATCATATTGATGGCTTATACCTGCCTATAACTCCAGCTCTCAGGGATCTGGTGTCCTCTATTGGCCTTTGAGGCACCCATACACAAGTGACATACATTCACACAGATAGACACATTCACACACAAAAAGATGGATGTGCTGTTGTTTTACTCAGCATGGCCTCCCCCACTCGCACCCCCTGGACTGCCATCCATCTTTTGTTGTTTTAGGCAGGTCTCTCACAGGCCTGGAACTGGCCAGTGTGTCCCAGGGATGTGCCTCCTCAGCACTGGAATCCCGAGTCTGAGTCACCACACTCAGCTCTCTTTACATGAGTTCTGGATATCAAACCTAGGTCTTGGACTGAACCATCTCCCCAGTCTTCGGCATGGCCTCTAATGAACAAAGTACAGCTAAAAATCTCATAACCAGGATTTGCAGATGTTGTTGTCATTTTATAAGAAAAATATAACATTGTAGTGTTTTGTAATGCATGTCCTTGTATCTTTTCCCACCTTTAAAACATCAGTCTTAGGGATTGGAAATATGGCTCATCGATCAAGAGCAGTAGGACCCAAGGTCATCTACATGGTCACTCACATATATCCGTCTCCATTTCCAGATCTGACACCTCTTCTGGCCTCTGTAGGCATCAGGCTCACACATGAGGCACTGACATAACATACAGGCAAGACACCCCCACACATGCAAATAATAATTTAAAATGTCACTGGAATTAGAGACCTAAGCTAACAGGTTGCTGGGTGCTTCTGGGGCTGTTCACTGGTGCAGATGTATTCTCACATTCAACTGTTTCCTTTGTACCTGGTACCCAAATCTGCAGTTCCATCAGAGCCAGAACCCAGAGCCACACCTGCTTTAACATGTTGTGTCCATAAAGTCTGTAACTCCAGTTGTCACCTGAATTTTGAAATGATTTTGAAGCCAGTTGAGTCTGAATTTAAAAGGCAGTCATATTTTGTTAGGTAAATAACCTGAATGTTCTGAGCCTGTTTCTTAGAATAACTGAGATAATTCTACCTCATGGAAATATAAAATGAAATTGTGTGCTTAGCTATTATCCAAAATACAGAATGTAGCAACTCTACTTGTTAGATTTCTGAAACATTCCCAGTGAGTGGAAGCAATGTGCCAGTTGATCATGTACTACATGATTTAAGTTAGGTCTGTCTGACTCTTTCTGACATTTATCTTATATGAAGTTTTTGTTTGCTTGTTTTGTTTTTCCTGGATGCATGTCTCTGTACCATGTGTGTGCTCAGTGCCCATAGAGGTGAGAAGGAATGCTAGATCCCCCCTGGAAGTTAAATGGTTGTGAATGTAACATGGGTCCTCTGCCAGTGATTTTTTTTAAAGTCCATCTAACTGCTTAGTTTGTCTTTCCTAAAACCTTTTTTCTTTCATTTTTATAGTGAACACCCCAAAATAGAATTTTACTTGAAAAACTTTACTTCAGCCAAAGATGTCCTGTTCGCCATAAAAGAAGTAGGTTTCCGAGGGGGTAATTCCAACACAGGTAAGTACACTGTCTCTGGGCTCAGCATCCAGATGATAGTGATCAGAATGGAAAGTTACCTCTTTAACTGCATTCAGGAGACCACCTTCGCACTAGCGCTTCTGGTTGGCTAGATTTGTATCTCATCACCTGACCTGTCCTTAGTGGAAAATATACATGGGTTAGCTGGGATTTTTTTTTTTTTTTTGCTTTGTTGTTATTATTGTTTGTTTGTTTTGTTTTCTGAGACAGGGTTTCTATGTGTAACAACCCTGGCTATCCTAGAACTCACTCTAGACAGGGCTGGCCTCAAACTCAGATCTACCTGCTTCTGCTTCCTAAGTGCTGGGATTAAAGTGGCACCACCACCACCTAAAAAACAAAACCCTTCAGTATTGTGAGCTTTAGGAAAGTACCTATTTCTAAGCAAAGATGAACAGACATAAATGAAGGAAGATGGGGCAGACTTTGGAAGTCTTCTTGTTCTCTAGCTGTCCTCATAGGCCAGTAGGGGCATGAACACAAGACGGGACTGGGCGCTGTTTCACTGTTAAATGATGGAAGGGAATTCTGGGAGGCAGAGGAGGAAGCAGTGTAGGTTGTGGAGACCAAAAATAGGCCTGAAGAATAATTAGACTTTCCCATTTCATAGATCTTTTACTAACTGAATTCCGTAAGTTAAATTCTTAAATTCAGTGGCATTGTTACCCAGAAATAGAAATGTCATTTGCACTACAACAAATGCTTCTCATTTGTTTCTGTTTTTAGGAAAAGCCTTGAAGCACACTGCTCAGAAATTCTTTACAGCAGACACAGGTGTGAGAAAAGGGATACCGAAAGTGGTGGTGGTGTTTATTGACGGCTGGCCTTCAGATGACATTGAGGAAGCAGGCATTGTGGCTAGAGAGTTCGGGGTCAATGTATTTATAGTTTCTGTGGCCAAGCCCATCCCTGAAGAACTGGGGATGGTTCAGGATGTTGCATTTGTTGACAAGGTAAGATGTGACGGCTAGTTAATGGGTGAGAGTGACTCAGTTTGGCACCTGTTAAGCCTTGTACTGATAAACCCATAGCTAGATTAACTAACATATTTGGTATGTTTTAAGTTGGGGCTGGAAGAGCATACCTGTAATCCTAGCTACTCAATGAGGCTGAGGCAACAGGATTATAAGTCCAGGGCCAGCCTGTGCAACTGAGGAAGATACTCATCTTAAAACGAAACATAGCAAAAGGGCTGGGGATACATGCATAAGGTACCACAGTTTGCAAAATATTAAGCTTTTTATTTTTGGGGTTATCTTTTGTCTTTCCTCACTAGGCTGTGTGTCGGAATAATGGCTTCTTCTCTTATCACTTGCCCAACTGGTTTGGTACCACAAAATATGTAAAGCCTCTGGTGCAGAAGCTCTGCACTCATGAACAGATGATGTGCAGCAAGACCTGTTACAACTCAGTGAATATCGCCTTCCTGATTGATGGTTCCAGCAGTGTTGGAGATAGCAATTTCAGGCTCATGCTGGAATTTGTTTCTAACATAGCCAAGACATTTGAAATCTCTGACATTGGAGCCAAGATAGCTGCCGTACAATTCACTTATGATCAGCGCACAGAATTCACTTTCACTGATTACAATACCAAAGAGAATGTCCTAGCTGCTCTAGGGAACATACGCTACATGAGTGGTGGGACAGCCACTGGTGATGCCATTTCCTTTACTGTTAGAAATGTATTTGGTCCCATAAGGGACAGCCCCAACAAAAACTTCCTGGTAATTGTCACAGATGGGCAGTCCTATGATGATGTCCGAGGCCCTGCTGCAGCTGCCCATGATGCAGGTAAGATCCTTTATGTTGAAGAAAAGGAAGGTGGCCTTGTGAATTCTATGGATCAATATAGGAATATAGGCTCAGGGATCTTTTTGTGGAAAGATCCTTACAGTGTGGACTTAAAGAGTCTCAGTGATTGAACTGAAATTCTTCCAAGCTTCATTCATTGAAATCCTTTTAGGAGGTGTTTTGTTTTGTTTTACTACCAGTTTGCTTTAAAGACTAAAGACTAAAGACTAGCAATTTAAGATTTATGAATGTTTTTCTCATGTGTATGTGCACCATATGTATTTCTGGTGCCCATGAAGATCAAGAGAGGACATCAGATCCCCTGGAACTGGAGTCAGATGGTTGTGAACTATGTGGGTGCTAGAAATCGAACACAGGTCCTATGCAAGAGCAACAAATGTGCTTAACTACTGGGCCATCTCACCAGCTCCAAGACTTACAATTCTTGATTATTGAATTTGTCAATATAACTTCAAAGACTGAAGCAGAGGACACAAAATTATCCATCCCTCAGGCAATGCAAACTTCCTCATTTGTGTATCTTTTTGTGCCAGTCTCAATTTAACATGCTTATGACCCCAAAATGTCTGAAAGTGACAGCAGCGAGTCTTTTCTTACTGCTACCCACATATGCTGGCTGTAGGACCTTTACAGATAAATCAGCTGTCTTTTTGCTACTAGTTTATTGAATGCATTGTCTTTAATGAATTGACCATCTTGGTATTTTCATTAAATTGTTAATACATAGCCAAGTTGCTGATGGCAAACCTTTTGGTTCCAACAAGTTATTTTTCCCACAATCAAAAGGACTGTAGTCTACCTAGAAAACTTAGCATAGATTCCACTGTTAAGCAGTTTTCTCTGCAGCTATGTATTAATGTGTGGAACACATAACTTTGTATGTAAATAGACCTATTTTTAACTCATTTAAAAATATTTTCATTATAGGTATCACCATCTTCTCTGTTGGTGTGGCTTGGGCACCACTGGATGACCTGAAAGATATGGCCTCTAAACCCAAGGAGTCACATGCTTTCTTTACCAGAGAGTTCACGGGATTAGAACCAATTGTCTCTGATGTCATTAGAGGCATTTGTAGAGATTTCTTAGAATCCCAGCAATAACTCTGATACTCTGACAAGTCAAAGAATGAGTACAAGGGGATCTAAAATGCAAACTGTATTCTCAATACCTAAGTAACTTTATAGCTTACCAGGATCAGTAAATACGTCAACAGCTCTTTAAAGCAAATGAGCATTCATCTGAAGCTCCTAATTTAGATTGGCTTGATAACCAGGGTCTTTAGAAACTCAGGAAAGAGAGATGTCATGCATACTCAAAAGTGGCTATGTAAGCTCCACAGCTCAATAAAGGAACCTGACACTTAGACACAAGCTCTGGTCCTTCTTCTATCACTCTGTATTGACTGTTCAAGGAAAGCACGGCAGCTTTTACACAGATTAAGTATAATTTTGATCCATATGGATATTTTCTAAAACCAGGCAGCAGATGGCTTATTTCATGTACTAGTCATAATTACACATTATGTGGAATCATGCATCAGGTTTCTTTTGTAGTGTTTTCATAACTAATGGCTGAAAAACCATATTAAGATAGGGTTGCCTGGTATTTTTCTATTTACATCCTTTATTTTATGTGTATAGACAAGCATGCACTTCAAGGACTGAGAAAATGTTTAAGCAGATAAAGTTTTTGAAAAAAGATGTTTCAAGTATTATAAAGAAAAAATACATGGCATAATAGCTTGGACATGTCAATAATAAAACTGTAGTTACTATAAGTGCCTATTTATTAACACTAGTGTTTTTCTTCTTTCTGTAATATGACAAAAGTTCTAATCCTGCTAATTTATATGGAATGACAAATTTGAATTAAGTCATGGAATATTTCATCCAATCGCATGCTGAATGACTAATGTAGACTACCAGGTTAGCTACTACAGTATGTTTTTGAGTACCTGCTTCAGGAGAAATGTAACCAGTTATCATTTTAAAAAACTTAACTACATTTGTCAGAGTATGACAAAACCCACTCAATGTGGACTAGAGCCCACAGGGGCTCTCCCCACAAGAATCTACCATCCCATCTTTCTTAAAACCAGGTTCTGTCCTCTCCTTTACCCACCTTTAGACTGGTTTACTAACAACGTGGTAAGAGTACTGGTTGTAGACTCATGACTTACTGAAGTACAGCCAAATTTCATAGCCCATGTAGAGAGTAAGGATTATATGTAAGAGACAAAACTTGAATTACCTAAACATGACATAAAGACTCGATAAAAAGAACACTCCTCCTCCCTCCCTTCTCCTAGTAAGGCTGCATATGACTCACTGTGAACAATGAGACCCTTACCATAAAAAATAGGTTCAACTTAACCTGACTTCCTAAGTTGTCTCCTATGAGTAAATGAAACCCCAGCTTCCATTCATTAGCTTTTACAAGTCATTTAATTCTATAAAGGACAAAACTTTAAAGCACTTGAGATAACCAGAAATGCTAACACTTACATTGTCAAAAGAACAGAGCAAAATCAGTATTTTAAGATGACAAGTATTTCTGTAAGTGAACAATAAAGAAAGGATTAGTAACTAAGGATACAGGGCTAGAAAGATGGCTCAGCAATTAAGCGCACTGGCTGCTCTTCCAGAGGATCCCCGTTCAAGCCCCAGGACCCAAATGGCAGTTTACAACTGTCTGTAACTCCTGTTCCAGGAGATCTGACATTTTTACACTAATGCACATAAAATAAAAAAATTATGTAAAAAAACAATAACTAAGGCTGTGCAATAAAGAATTGGCTTTGTCAAAATCCTTCTGCCTCATCCTCTCAATTTTGGGCTTACAGACATGTACCACACTACACAGCTTTAAAAATGAAGTTTTAAAAAGATCTACTATAATCCACTTTCAGCAGGCATGACTGAATTCCAAATATGCTAGCTCATTTTGTAAAGTTTAGTTGCACATTGTTGAGACAAAGTTTCATGCATCCCAGGCCAACTTTGACCTGAGGGTCTTCCTAGCATGAGAGCCACTATACCTGTGCCTGGCTCATTTTATAACTTTAATGAGTTGAGATGTTGGTTTTCAGTTGGTAAAACCATGACAGAGGTAAGTAAATCAATCATGAGACACAATGACTAAACATCAAAAGAAAAAAAAGACTAAAATTAAAATACCATTATTAAAACTTAAAAATTATTTCCATAAATCACAAATGAAAACTTATATAAAACAAAGACATTCTTTTTCAACCTTTTAGTCTTAAACTGCTTGCTATCATTAAAGAACATAAAAAATAAGCATACTGTTTTTAAATTTTTATAGTTTTGGTATGCTGTAAGACACAAAAGTTTATGCCCTGCAATAATAAGCAAATTATATCTAAATAGTTATGCAGTAGGCTTCGGAGGCTGCCAAAAATAAAACTAAGTTTGAGAATATTTATTATTTAAAAATAGGAGTGCAGAGGAATATACCTTCAGTTTGTTTCGTTTTTCAGCTCAGAAAACAAACTGCTTAGATTCCTCCGGTATATGTGGTACATGTATGTCAGAGTGCATGTATATGCCTATGATGCATGCAGAGGCCAGTGCAGGCTTCTTCCTCCAGTGCTTTCCACCTTAAGCCTGGAGCTCATCATTTAGGTCTAGGCTGGCTTCACAGCGCGTTCTCAAGATCCTTCCTTCTGCCCCCGCAACACTGAGTTATATGCATGCAGACAAACTGTGTGCTTCTTACATGGGTGCCAGAGATTCAAACTCAAATCCTTTTACTTGAAGCATCACCCCAGACCCCAAAAGAAACAACTACCTTTTTAAATTCTAAAAAGTCAGTGTTTTATCAGCAGCAACTAAGTTATGAGTTCTCTAATGCCTAATTCAATTCCATTTGCAATTTCTTCTAAGAAAGGGAGTATTAATATCTTGAAACTTTTTCTTTCAAATAGCTAACTTTTAACTTTGTAAGAACAACTTTCTACTAAGGGAATAATGCAGTTTATTCTTTGCTAACATTTTTGTGGAAACAGGTATAGCTAAACAAGACAACCCTACTAGTAAGAAAAATCCATAAATTAAAGTAACAGAATGTCTAAGCAGATTACATATCTGAATCTTAGAGGATGAAGAAGACACTGGATGTCCTAACTTGCTACCCTAGCTGGTGTAAAATACTTTGAAAAGTATCCTTAGTAGTGTTCATGATGTAACCTTACTAGAATATCAGTATGGACTAGGATCATAAAAAGAATAGCATAAAAATGAAGGACTAAGAAACCACTTCCATTTCCTACTTCAATTGTGGAGAGTATTGCACTTTATTATTCAGGAAATGATGTGGCCAACAGCAACATACAGGTACACAATTTAATATTTATTATATGCATTTTATATACATTATTTTTCAACAGCTGTACGTTTGCTTTGTGGTACAATCTTAAAAATTTGCTGATTCATAGTCTGTAAAACAAAAACCTTACAAAACTCATCAAAACTCGCAAACTGATCAGAAAAGGTTTTTGGAAGACTAGAAAAAAATACTTTATTTTCTTAATCATGCATTACATAAAGAAAATCTTTAGTTATGCCATAAAATTAAGCAAATCTAAAAAAAATAAAACAGGGAAAACTAGTCCAATTCCAGCAGACTTCTGTATCCTGATTCAACTTTTTAAAATATCTTATATGTAGTGGCAATAAAATATTTTCCAATTTTCCTTTTTTTAAACTAGATCCTTTTGTTTTGGAAATCACAGTCAATCAAGATAGTATCTTGGGGAGTAACACCTTGGTTTGTAACATAACTGTAAAATATTCCATTTTTAGTCTACTTTAGACTGTTCAAAGAGTTTCAAAATACACAGGCTCCCTTAGCACATTAATAAAAGGATAAAAAGACCAACAAAAAGTGAAATAAATAATAGGCCATTAGCAAGATGGATAATCCTTGATAAATAAACTTGTAAATACAGTAAGATGTACAAAATATCACATAGTGATAGATGTCAAAATTAGTTTTTAGAGTTCATTTGGAGTACTAAACTCCACATCTTTGTTTTAATACATTTAATAGTCCTTGATTCATGAAGACATGTAGATGAAGGTGATTTATCATCTTTATAAAGGACTTAGCTGAGCTGTATTAGGCAAAAGAAGGAAAGAAAGTGGTTATATGTGGCAGGTTAGTGAGATCTCTGTGTTTTAGGGCTGTATAATGCAGAAAAACATCAATATGATCTTGAGCACTGTTGTGACAGGCTAAATATATAAAAAGACTTATAAAAACTAGAATTTTATCCAAACATTTTGTGCAACTAATGCTAAAATATTTTAAGTTAAATTTTCTTTTTTCTTTTTCTTTTTTTTTAAAGCAAAATAAGTTTAAAAGGGAATCTGTGGCATTCAATCAATTTATGTAATATCACTAAGAGATTGAAAAAAGCTACTCTTGGAGCTTGCTTCCCCACAAGAGCACCACATTCCTAACCCTAAGGCAGCACACAGAGTCCAACAAAAAGTCCTTTATTTTTTTTTTTCTTGTAAGATTAGACTCCACATTGGCTTAAACATCTTAAAAAAAAAAATTACGCTCAGTTCATATCCAGTATACGGCACAGATACTGGAGTCCTTTTTCTTTCTGTCCCACAAATACAGTTAATTACAGTTAAACTAATACGCCTGACATGAAGATGTGATCCCCAACAACTTATGCCTGCCTCCAATAGCTTTATCCAGGCAGATCACATGTAGTGTCATATCAGTAACCTTCTTGATGGCAGTGATGCAGATAGACCCTCTTTCTGACCAAGCAAATCTTTTCCTCATGATGTGAGTCTATGTTGGTTCACACAAAGACTTTGGCAAGGGCATCAGCTCCTGCACTGGCAATATATGCCTTTGATGGATGGAAAGCAACATCATAAATTGACTCATCCAATTTCTTCCTATGAGCTGTTATTTCTTGTACACATGTCTTACTGTCCAAATTCCATAATCTAATGGAGCAGTCATGGCCTGTAAAAGACAAATAAAACTTGTTACTGAGTAATAATTCCTTTATAAAGTTTGTGGGTTGTACATAAACTCAAACTTACTTCCAGACATCAAATAGATTCCATTGGGATCTACTGCTAAACTTGTAACAGCATCCAAATGAGCTACCATAGAATGGATCATTTTACCTAGTAAACAAAACAGAAGATTAATAGTGAAAGGCAGAAGCTAAAATACACCATCAACATAAAACAATCACAATAGCAGTATTTTCAGTTTTAGAAAAATATGCACAACATAAAAGTTAGCATTTTAACCATTTGGGAGCACAAAATTCACAGTGGCTAACTACCATACCAATACCTAAGTCATATTTTCATCAGTGAAAAAGGAAATCTTGTTCCCAGTATGCAACCCTTGCCCAGTCCCTAGCAACAATGGTCTACTCTTTCTAGAGACTGGCCTATTCTGGATGCCTTATACTAAACAGATTCTGATTATGTGGCTTTTGTGTCTGGCTTCTTTCACTTAACAAAGTTTTCAAGAGGAATCTTACTAATTGTCTAAAGAAAAATTTTAATATTGTTACGTTTAAGGCTTTGTTCCCAAATGCCCCTAGAGGTGGGGGAAAAAGGTTCACTGGACTAAGTAATGGTCACATATCCAAGGAAAGTGAGATCTTGAAAAATTCTAGGCCTGTCCTAAGTTTTTCTTTAAATTTTTTTTTAAAAGTTTATGTGAATGAATGTGTGCCTGTGTATATGCCCAAAGAGGTGTCAGCTTCTGAGCTAGAATTTCAGGCAGTTTAGAGCTGCCTAATATGGGTACTGAGACTTAAACTCAAGTCCTCTGCAAAAATAATACATGATCTTAGCCACTGAGCAAACAAGTCCTGGGGAAGGAGCTTCTTTTCCGAGATTATGTCCATCAGTGGACCTCTCTACAAGCTGTGCAGAACTTTACCCTTCACCCATGTAGGGTAGGCTTTTCCCTATTGCAGCTGACTTTTTGATCCATTACTGCTCCTGCAAGTAACCCTCACTCATACTCCTGTTTGTAAACACCCACCCCCCCAAAAAAACCTTTTTGGTTCACCAAGTTGGACTTAGATACAAAGACAGACAGTAATTTTGGTCTGTCCTAAGTTCCTGGAATACATAGTTCCTGGGATGAATATTATGATCTTACCATAATGTCTACCATGAAACAAAGTTTCATTTATTTTTAATTTTGTATCTATAAGTTTAATTTTAAGATTAATTTCATGTGTATGAATGTTTCATGTGCATGTAGGTATTTGTGCGCCAAGTAGGTACCCAATGCTACAAATGTCAGAAGGCGACACTGAAAACCCTGGGACTAGAGTTATAACTACTGTAAGGCACATGCTGCTGGGAGTCAAACGGGTCCTTTGGAAGAGGAGAAATTGCTCTTAACCTCTGTACCAACTTACTAAGTTAAAATTTTAAAACAACCTGTAAATACAAAGGGTTTTTTTGGGGGAAAGTGTATCCTGCACTGGCAACATGATTTGATAAAAGAAAAGCAAAATAACTGAATCATTCTGAGATAATCAAGCAGGTTCATCAGGTAGGCGCTTGCCCACCAAGCATAACTACCTGCTTGAGTCCATTTTGAAAACCAACTTTTGCAAGTTGTCCGCTCACCTCTACATGTATGTGCCCATACACACAAATATACGTTGTTGCTGTTGTTTAAATTAGGACAGTTATGGTATGCATGCCTTTAATCTCAGGAATGAGGCAAGTGGATCTCTTGAGTTTGAGACTGGCCTGGTCTACATAAGTGAGGTCCAGCGTGCATTATGTACACAAAGACTGTCTTTAAAAACAAAACAAAACAAAACAAAACAAAACAAAACAAAAAAACAAAAAACAAAAACAAAAAAACAAGAAGGAAATAACAAATATTGACACTTTATAAAAATCAATTCCCATTTAACCAGAACCACTAGGAGGCTGATTTACAGGAAGTCCTGTAAATTTGATCACCTGCCACAGTGCTGGCCCATGTGACATTTTATACTGGGATATAAAAGAGGACTACTCCCCTTATTTACCCCTGAGCTACAACTGTTGACAGGAACACAAAACTAAACCACAGTCCAGTATGCAAACCATAAAAAGTGGAACCATTTTTTTTTCCACAATACTTTGCTTCTATTAATTTCAAGCCACAACTGCTTATTTCTCATTATCACTAAAGTTAATTCACAGATTAATTTTAGGAGTTGCTGATACCTCAGTAACATAAAATTTACTTAACATAGTATTTTTAATATACATTTTTTTACTAAATTCTTTGAGTTTTATACAATGTGTTTTGCTTAACCAAATTCATTCTCCACTGTTTATCTTCTCTCCTAACTTCATGTCTCTTTTCTTTCTCCTAGTTTTGAGATTATAATATAATTACATCATTTTCATCCCTTTCCTCCCTGAGATCTGTGATGGTTTAAAGGAGAATGGCCCCCATAGGCTTATATGTTTGCATGCTTGGTGACTAGGGAGTGGCACTACTTGTGAGAGATTAGAAGTGTGACCTTGCTGAAGCAGGTGTGGACTTTCCCAATGTCTCTCTCTTCTTACTGCCTGTGGATTCATATGTAGAACTCTCAACTACTTCTCCAGCACCGTGTCTGGACCATCTCCGAAACTGTAAGCAAGCCAATTAAATGCTTTCTTTTATATATAAAAAAAAAATTGTTGTGGTTATGGTGTCTCTTCACAGCAATAGAACAATGACTAAAGACACCCTCCCAATATATCCACTCTTATTCTCTCTCAAATTCATAGCCTCAGTTTTTTTTTTTCATTAGCTTTTACATGTGTATAGGTACATGTATGTACATATACATTCCTAAAGATGATCTGCTCAGTGTATATATGGAAACATGTAAAAATGTTTCCAGGGCTGACCATTTGAAGTGCTCCTCCTTGGGGAAGAATCTTTCTCCCACTTTTAGCATTTCTTAGTTATACTGATAGTTCTTTGTATGGGGTTGAGGCTTTGGGGTCTATCTCCCATCCACTCAGGTCAGGCCTGCTATTATTATTGTTGTTCTTATCAGCTCATGTTTAGGCTACCATATTGGTGAAATCTTATGAGTGAGCTTCTGATATTACTAGGAGACACAGTCTCACAGCAGACTCCCCAATGCTCTGGCTCTTACATCTTTCTGCATCTCTTCTACACTGATTCTTAATTCTTAAGTTCACGAGAATAAATGTATAGACCAGGCCAGCCTTGAATTTGATCTAGTAATCCTAATACCTCTGCCTCTTCAGCATAACCTATCAGAGTGAGCTATTATAATTTGGCTCTTAGAAAAGAAAAATTACCTTATTTTTATTTTATGTATACAAGTGTTTTGTCTGCATGTATAAAAATGCTCTGTATGTGTACTGATGCCCACTGAGGCCAGGAGAAAGTGCTGGATCCCCCTAACTCCTTTAACTGGAGTTAAAGACCACTATGTTGATGCTGAGAACTGAACCTGGAGTCCTTTGAAACAGCAGTAAGTTCTTTTAACCAAAGAGCCATCTCTTCAGCACAAACTTAATAAAAATAAATAAATAAAGGAAGGAAGGAATGGGGGGAAGGAGGGAAATAGTAAATCCACCAAGTCCAATTTGGGCTGCCCATATACTCAAGGGCAGGGTCACCCACTAGAAGATGATCAACCTACAACCTTAAAAACACCACATCTGTTGCAGAATATTTGTTTACATGGTAAAGATGTGTCTCTGTCTAAGGTGCCTCTGATTAGTTTAATAAAGAGCCTTATGGCCAACAGCTAAGCAGGAGATAGGTGGGACTTCCAGGCAGAGAGGATACTTAAGGTAAATCTAGTTAAGCAAGAAATGCCAGCCAGATGCAGAATGAGTTGGACACAAAGAGCAGAACAGAAATAAAAGCCATGAGGTAGAATATGGATAAATAAAAATATGGGTTAAGTCAAACTATAAGAGCTAGTTCAGGGCTGGAGAGATGGCTCAGCAGTTCAGAGCACTGACTGTTCTTCCAGAGGACCAGAGTTCAATTCCCAGCATCCACATGGAAGCTGACAACTGTCTGTAATTCCAAGATCTGGCACCTTTACACAGTTATACATGCAGAGAAAACACTAATTCACATAAAATTTAAAAAAATTATATTAAAAAAAAAAGAGCTAGTTCAGATAAGCCTAAGCTAAAGGCCAAAATTTCATAATTAATAATAAGTTTCCATGTTATTATTTGGGAACTGGCTGGTGGGACAGAGAAGGATTTGATATAATACACATCCTTAAAGAAAATAGAGGAGATAGCTCAGAAGTTCAGAGAACTGACTGTTCTTCCAGAGGACCTGAGTTCAATTCCCAGCAACCACATGGTGGCTCACAACCATCTATGATGACATCTGGTGCCTTCTTTCTGAATACTGTATACATAATAAATAAATAAATCTTAAAAAAAGAAAGAAAGAAAGAAAGGAGAAAGAAAGAAAGAAAGAAAGAAAGAAAGAAAGAAAGAAAGAAAGAAAGAAAATAGAATCTCCCTCTTCCAGGAGCCATCACCTATCAATAGCTCTTCAGTAAGAGCCCCCTCTCTCTCTAGCACACATCCTGGAGTGCTAACTGACTAGATTTTGGGCAGTAACCACACCTGCTGATAACATCTTTATTAGTCCAACAAAATTCATTTATCAGTTCAAGAATCCATTTCTCCCAACAGAACCCTAAAAGAACCCTGAGTATGAACAGTTCCCTTTCAACTACCTGTCAGCAAGCTTCACTTAAAATATCACATTTATAGCTGAGCATGGTAGCACACTCCTTTAATCTCAGCATTCAGGAGCCTGAGGCAGTAAGATCTCTGAGTTCAAGGTCAGCCTGGTCTACAAAATGGGTCCCAGGACAGCCAAAACTACACAGAGAAGCCCTCTCAAGAGAAAGGAAAAAAATAGGTCACATTTTTGATGATGGCTCAATTTATTGACCTCGGTCTAGTCTAGTGGTCTAATTCTTTCTCCTCTCCTGAGAATAATCTCACAATCTCAAATTTATTAAGTCCTTGACTAAAGACTAAGAAGGATCTACATGTTTATTGAAGGGGGCTATAATTTTCCTAGTTTAAATTCTCTATTTCCTGTCTAATATTTGTGTGTATTGCATGCACACTGATGGTGTGAGTACATGGATATGAGCCCACACGGACACCAAAGCAAGATGTTACATGTCTTTCTATATATGACTCTCTGACTTACTACTTACTACCTTGACAGGGTCTCTTACTAAGTCAAAAGTTTGCCTTCTAGGCTAAGCCGGCTGGCCAACAAGCTCTCTAGCATGTTTGTCTCTGTCCCCCAATGCTTGGATTACAGGTACATGCAGTTATGTTCACCTTTTTATATGAGTGCTGGAAATATGAACTCAGATCCTCAGATCCTGATGCTTGCACAGTAAGAGCCATTACCCACCAAGCCATCTCCCCAGATAGCTGCCTAATAGCTTAGTCAATTCTTCTGTCTATTATACAAAAAGTCACTTCAAGATGTGAGTAACCCACCAGACAGACTATATATAGAGGCATCCAATGCTGGACCAAGTTAGATGGTGGTCTTCTAATAGTGATCATAACATTTCAGGCATTTACCAGTACTAGGACCATATTTTCATTAATCTAAACTTGCAGTTTCTCTCATTTAAGCAACTCTTCTAATAATACCTTCTTCCATTAAAGTGGGTGAATTCCTAGCTAAGGATATATAGTACAGTGGTAGAACATTTGCCCTACAATGTCATGATGTGATGATGTGGGATGTCTTTCTGTATGCTGTGAATATCATTCGTTAATTTAAAAAAAAAAACTGTCTTGGCCTATAGCAGACATCTTAGAAGTAGACAGGGAATTCAGAGCATAGATAGGGGAAGGAAGGTGAAGTCAAAAGAAATCCAGCCTCCAAGAAGCAAGATGCAAAGAAATAGGTAAGCCATGGACCACATGGCAGGGCAGATTAATGAAAATGGGTTGAATTAAGATGCAAGAGCTAGCTAGCAACATGCCTGAGCAATAGGCCAAGCAGAATGTAATTAGGATAAGCGTCTGAGTAACTTTTGGGGACCTAAGCAGTAGTGGGCAGGTCTGGACTTTGGGACTAGGCTGAGCCAGAAACTTCACATTACAATGTGCAAGTCCAGGATTCATTTTCAGTATCTGCCCTTTTCACAACAACATTACGAAGGATGACAAAATGCAGGCTGGAGAGATGGCTCAGAGGTCATAAGTGCAATTTCCAGCAATCACATGGTGGCTCACAACTATCTATAATGAGATCTGGTGCCCTCTTCTGGCATGCAGGCAGAACATAGTACACATAGTAAATAAATCTTTTTAAAAAATAGCTTCTACTTTTGTAATTACATTTATTAAAAAAAAAAAGACAACAAACTGCATTTTCTGTAACTGAGAAAATGTAATCCTGTATACCTAGAGAGTTACTGAAGTGCAAATAAACTGTAGTGCTGGCTGGCTCAGGATCAAGAGCAGCTGCTGCTCTTGTAGAGGACATCCCAAGTTTGGTCTGCAGCACCAACATGACAGTTCCAGAGGACCTGATATCCTTTTCTGACCTCTGAAGCAAAATACCCATACACAAATATACAAAAGAATTAATATATGCAAGTCAAATAGAACAATGTTTCACAAAGAGTAAACAATAAAACAATAGTCCGAGGACTATTTGTTTTGCTCTGTTCAAAGACCAACAGTATCAAAATGTGGTAGATACTTGTACTGAAGAGATGGCCCAGTGGTTAAGTGCTCTTGTAGAGAACCCAGGTTTGACTCCCACCACCCACATGGTGGTTCTAATGGCCTTTTTCTGATTTCCTTGGGCACCAAGATAAACACGATATGTATACATATGTGCAAGCAAACACTCATACAGAAACACACCATTGTGGTTTTGGTCTCAACTCTGTAAACTCAGGTAAGCATCTACATCCGAAGTAGCTGGACCACTACTAGGCCTACTTGTCTACTAAAAATTAAAAACAAAAAGGTCCAGAGATCTGGAAGATGTCTGTGAAAGAAAAAGTGGGAATTAAGTGGCGGGAGAGATGGGTCAGCAGTTAAGAGCATGTACTTAGAGATCCTGAGTTCAGTTTCCAGTAACCTCAGCTCCCAGGCATCTGAGACCCTCTTCTGGCCTCCAAATGCACAAATACATACAAACACACACCCTCTCTCTCTCTCTGAAAATTTTAAATCTTTAATTTAAATTTTAAATTTAAGAACTCTACAGAACAAAGCACAAATTAATCTTTCTAAAACCAAATTTAAAAAGCCATATACAAGCAATATTTTTTTTTCAGTTTCACACATCATAAACAAAAGTTTAAGAATCTTTAACTTTAAATGTCTATGCCTGACCGTTGTGCTTGCATGTATATCTGTGTGCCATACGCATGTCTGGCTCCAGAACAGAGTGCTGCATGCCCTAGAGTCAGAGTTCCAGACAGGAATGAGCCCCCGTATGGGTGCTGGGAATGAAACTTGGGTCCCCTGGAAGAAGAGCAAGTACTGTTAACTACTGAGCCATCTCTCCTGTCCCAACATTTAATATTTTTAATTCACGAAGATATGAAGCACAATATAAAATTTGGATACATTATATTTATTTTTTATGTGAATTCATGTTTTGCCTGCATGTCTAACTGTGTAAGGGTGTCAGATCTTAGAGTTAGAGACAGTTTTTAGCTGCCAAGTAGATGCTGGGAATTGAACCCAAGTCCTCCAAAAAAAAAAACAAAAAAACAAACCAGTCAGTACTCTTCACTGCTGAGCCATCTCTCCAGTCCCAATTTTGGATACATTTTTATCACTAAAATTATTTATTCCAATTTGGAAGGGGAGTGAAACAAGGTCTCACTATATATTCTAGAATGACCCAGAACCCTTAAGTCTTCCTGACTCAGCTTCTTACATGCAGGGATTAGAAGCATGCACCACTATGGCTTATTTATTTATTGAACCCATTCATATTATCAAGTTTCAGATTTTTAAAAAAATTCCACAAATTTACTATACATTTTATAAAATATCCTAGCTAACAAAAACACCAGTTGTGGGATTAGACTAGGTGACAATATTTAAATAACCAATTATCTTTGAAAACATTGTATATGAAGATAATTTAACAATTTAATGCAGTAATGTAACTAGATATGTATATTATGCATGTAGTCCTGGGAGATCAATTTCTTTTTTTAAATTAGAAACTTTTTTTAAAAAAACACTTTTATTTATTTATTTATTTGCCTTGGGGTTTTGCCTGGAACTGGAACTACAGACAGTTGTTAGCTGCCATGTGGGTGCTGGGATTCGAACCCGGGTCCTCTGGAAGAGCAGACGGTGCTCTTAACCACTGAGCCATCTCTCCAGCCCCCGGGAGATAAGAATTTTTTTATTGTGTGGAGTCTACTGTACACAAACAAGATTTGTTACAGGAAAGAATTGGTAAAATTTGGAAATAATTTTTGTTGTTTGATTTTGAGAATGGGATCTCATGTATCAGACTAGCCTTGAATTGGCTATGTATTCAAGAATGATTTTAAACTTTTACTAAAACGTATTTACTTAGTTAATGTGTGTGTATATAATGAGCATTTGTGTACCATGCACATACAGGAGACCATAAAAGTCAGAAGAGGACACCAAATTCCCTGGAACTGGAGTTATAGCTATTAGCCACAATGTAGATGATGGGAATCAAACTCAGGTCATGCCCAAGAGCATCAGTGCACTTTTACTTAACCACTGAGCTCTGATCTTCAATTCTGGGATGTCAGGGATGAAGCCCCATGCTCAGTTTATGCCCTGCTGGGACTGAATCCAGGGCTCTGTGCATGTTAAACAAGCACACAGCCACTAAGCTACATCCTCAAGCCCTCATTTTTTTACTGTGTAAAATTTTATTGATTCACTTCTTGATTTCTTCCAGAAAAAAAGAGCTCTAGAGACACACTTTTTGATCACCCCTGTGGTAGTTTGAACAGAACGGGCCTCACAGGCTCATGTATCTGAATGCTTAGTTGCTAGGAGTGACACTATTTGAAAGGATTAGAAGTGTGGCCTTGTTGGTGTAGGTGTGACTCCGTTGTAGGAAGTGTGTCACTGGGGGACTTCAAAAACCCACACCAGGCCCAGTCAGACTTTCCTCACCCCATTCCTGCCCCCTCTAAGAGCTGCCTTGGTCATGGTGTTTCTTCAAAGCAATAGAACAATGACTAAGCCGTCTCCCTAAAAAATATGTTTCTGTTGATACAGTGATACATGTCTGTATTCACAAGTACTAAGAGACTGACAGGGACAGACAGGTTGAACTTAGCCTGAGACCAGTATGACCCTAGCTCAAACAAACAAATATTTTTGAAAACACAACAGAAATTATCTCTGCTCTTGCTCAATGGAAGATATTTCTGCTCCATAAAAATAAAGAATTGGCTTGAAAAGGCATTTAGCTGACAATAGCCACATGTACATATATTTAATTTTCTATGCAATATGTAGATCTGTGAATGTTTATTTAGTTCTCACCTTGTTATACAGAGTTAAAGGGAACCTGCTCATATTTGTTATTGGGATTTATGTAATCCTCTAAATACTAAAGATCATTGCCTTGCCATATTCTAGTCTGTTGTATGGCCTGATAATCTACTGTCCTGTAATAATGCTGTTATGAACAATGAAGTTCCTAAGACATTAAATAACCTGACTGTTCAGGCTCTCTTTGAAGTAGCCCAAGTTGTCAGATATTTCCTGAAGGACAGTATTTTTAAGACTTCTTCATTATGTATCAGGGAGAGAGGAAGGGAGGGGAAGGAAGGAGAAGATATGCACACCTGAGTGTGGATGCCTGCAGAAGCCAGAGGTATTGGATCCTCTGAAGCTGGGGTTATATGCAATTATGAGCACTATATAGGTACTGGAAATTGGACTTGGATTCTCTCTAAGAGTAGTACCAGCTTTAGCCACTAAGCCATCTCTTCAGCATGCTAAAGACAGTATTTTATGTAATATTCTAGGTGGTAACAGAAAAAAGTCCTTAAAAATAAATAAAATGAGCTGTTGCAACAGTTCAGCAGGTAAGACATTTGCCACACAAGCCTGATGGCCTGAATTTGGTTCATTACAATCTATATAAATGTAGGCAAGTATCCACTCCACATGCCTGCTGTAACACCCATGCTTCCAATATATACATCATATACATACAATATTTTTTAAAATATATAAATCTATGATTCAACTATAAGTTATAAGTTATACAACAAAAATCACAGCAAACAGTATCCACACCATGATTTGAGTTACTGAGAAACAAGTATTTTTGTTTGGAGGGGGGTTTTGAAACAAGGTTTCTTTGTGTAGTCCTGGCTGTCCTCGAATTCACAGAGATCCACATGTCTCTGCCTCCTGCGTACTAAAATTAAAGGTGTGCTCTACCACCACGCTGGCAAAAATTATTCAAATGGAAATTATTTCATCTAATAAAAATGGAAGAAATGGTATTAGAGAAAATATTATCTATAGTCAAAAAACCTTGCAACTTAAAAGTGTGATAGTAAGCAAAGCAAAAATGAAGCATCTTAGAAGGAATGCAGATCTGTGGTGAGATAATTAAGTATCTTGTATAACCAACACCTCAAAAAAAAAAAGAAAAAAAGAAAAGAAAACTAACTTAACTTCATATACCAAAAGACAACATGCTTTATATAACAAAACAGTACTTTCAATCACCTGAAGCCTTACTTACCCGTTTTATTGTCAAAAAACTTGATGTGTCTATCTTCATGAGCAGTTATTGTAACAGGAAGTGTGGGATGACTTACTACTCTGTTAATGTGATTGCTAGATTGTAAACCTGAAAAAATAAACAGAGTACTTTAAAATACAAATCACTTAGGTTGAACCTATATATTGATAGTTCTAGACTATGTCAGGACCTAGATTGCACCATGCTGTTAAGATATACAAAATCAGTGTAACAGAAATTATTTTCTTATTTTAATTTCATACTCAGTATGAAAATTAGCTAAAGACCACTCTCCTTCATGTAATAATCTTTTTAAAGAAATTTTGAAGAAACCACAGAAACTTACCAGAATCTACCTGTGAGGAAAGCATCACCAACGACTGTGATGTTTCTAAATCATAAATTACTGCACTACCAGTGTTGAAAGAAGTCACCATATGAGCTGGATCACAGCCTATAAAGTCAACTGATGTAGGTATTCCATGTCCTACAAGAAGCCCAAATTAGATTCATATGTATCTGCACACATACACGCAAACACAAAATTTTGAGAAAATATCAATAATGAAAAAGAAAGCAATGTGTTAGGGTGGTAAGAAATACTTCTCAGTTACTTAAACACCTTTTATTTATAATATTCTATTTTATGTTATAAAAAATATAACCAAAGAGCAGAGACACATACAAATTATTATTCTAACATGGTATAGCTTTATACTTACTATGTATTTTCTTTTAAGATAGAGAAAAAAAAAACCTGTTCATAGCTTGGGATCAGAAACACCTTGGACTGACTCCTTGGATCCCACTCCCCCTAGAGGAACACCTGACTCAGTCTTGAGGTTGGGGGGAGAAAACTGGAGACTGAACTAAGCAATATTGGGACAGTGGGACCACCTGCCGCCTGCCCGGGGGGGGGGGGGGGGGGGGGGGGGGGGGGGGGGAGATGGGGAGTTGTGGAGAAGAGAGAATGACCTGATGAGGTGGGAGAGGAAGGGGACCTTGAATAAGGATATACAAGGAGAAAAAAAAAAGAAGAAGAATTTTATTTAAATTTAAAAAAAAAAAACTGTTCATTTAAATTGCCAATTTTCTTAGGGAAAAATGAAAACAAAAACACAATGAAATAAACAAACAACCCCTCCCAAACAAATAAACCCAAACCTGGGATTCTCCTATATCATTCTCTTGAAAGACTCTTGTAAACTATTAAGCCTTGCCAGAGTTAATAAAAGCCAAAATCTGAATCTATAAAAATGAAGCAGGCCTTAATTCTAGCACTACAAAGGCAAAGACAGGAGGATCTCTTTGCTTTTCCGGCCAGCCTGGTCTACAGAGTGACATCTTCCTCACCTCCAAAAATCTTAGACTGTAAAATGCACTGGTATAATAGTATCCCAATGTGGAACATGTAGCAATTTTTTTCCTTAACACATTAAATTCAAATAGCAAGTAGGTAAAATCTGAAATCTAGTAATTAAAAATCTAAATGAATTAAGAAGTATTTAAATTTTATTTAAGGTCTGGGTATCTGAAATACAGATCCCAAAATACAAAAACTTAAACATATACTACTCATCTAAGATGTCTTAAAACAATATATATTTAGTTCAAATCAAAGATATGATGAAAAAAGTAATTTGAAAAACTCAGAATGTAAGGTAATATTATAAAGACGTGCACAAACATCTTCAAAAAGTAAAGCTGGTTAAATCCTTCTATAAAAGATTTACAGACTGGCAAGATGGCTTGGTGGATAAGGGTGGGTAAGTCCAATCTGAGTTTGTTCCTCAAGACCCACACAGTAGGTCAGAGCAGAGTCCTTCAAGTTGTTCTCTGCTCTCCACATAAAACAAATATGTTTTAAAATCATGAAAGCAATCCCATTTGTGTTTCTCATTAAGGGTCTTGTAATGACTGTGACTGCCTCACCTATGAACATGTGTTCAAGCCTGTCCGTGCGTGCACGCACGCGCGCACACACATACACACACCTATGTGTTCAGTCATGGCACACACAGTTTTTAGGCAAGTGTATTTAAGACTAAGATCTCATCAGTTCTTAAGGATAGCTGTCCTGTCTCCTACAGCCTCTGTTATCAATTGTCTGCCTTAGTGTTAGATGCAAACATGTTTATTTTTAAAATAGAACATGAACAAAAAAGAGCCAAAAAAGCATTGAGCTGGACTAAGAAAAAAGATAAGGCAGGTTTTATAAAATTCTTTAAACATTTCTCTTTGGATCAATAAAAAAATAATTGCTTTATCCTTTTTATTTTCCAGTTTTTTAAACAAATGTTCTTCTTGGAAAAGCAAGATGCTCAGCAGGTAGTGGAGGCCCTTGTCACTGTGTGTGTGTGTCGCAAAATATATATTTAAAGGCTCTTCGGGCACAGCAGTTAAGAATGCTTGTCACTCAGACTTCTATTCCCAGCACCTGTAAGGTATCTCCAAACTACCTGTATTCAAGGGATCCTACAGTCCTATCTAGCCTCTATGAGCATCTGCAATCAAATGCCCATACACGAGACACATAAATAAGTAATAAAGCTTAAACAAACAAAAACATCCACTGCTCTTGGAGAGGCAAATTTGACTTACCCTTGTCTCCATTGTAAGTGCAAATACATGGCAATTTTTCTTGTGGATTCCATAACCTAACAGTGCCATCTGCTGAACAAGATAGTAACTGATTTTTTATGCCACTATAGGCAAGACCCCAGACTGCATCTGTATGAGCAACTAAAGTGCCAGCTAGAACATTTGACTCTGTGAAGAAAACAAAACATTAGTTGGAAAAGTCTGACAAATGATAGATAACTTGCCATACAAATAAATAAATAAATAAATAAATAAATAAATAAATAAATAAATAAATAAATAAATAAATAAATAAATAAATGTATGTGGGCCAGGCATGATGGTACATGCCTTTTATAAATCCCAGCATCTGGGAAGTAAATCTTTGTATTTTGTAGGCCAGCCTAGGTACATTAAGTCCCAGGCCAATCGGGCCTATATAGTAAAAGCAAACAAACAAACAACAACAAAACAGCAAAAAGAAAAACACAAGGAGACAAACCAAAGCACAGAGCTGGATTAAGACACTGAATACTTCTAAATATTGAACTATGTATTATCATTTATTCAACAATACTAATACTATTCATATAGTCCCAATTTCTATAAAGCATGTACAAAAAATAATTCATCCACACTGAGACACAGTTTACATAATAACTATACTACTCATTTAAATGGCACAGCAGTGGTGCGTTCACCTACTGCAACTCTCATTTTGCTGACTTTCAGAATACTTTAATTACTTATTAGCCACTTTCCTTCTAACTCTTCTTTATTTCCTGCAGTTCTAGGCAATGACAAATCCAGGGAGCTTATGTAAATAAGCCTATTTTCTGATAGTTTCTGAATATGTTGTATGAACAGAATCCTACAGAATGAGGTCTTTTGTGGCCAATTTTTATCTTCAAGGGCATCAACTTTGTGGCACATATCATTACTTCATTTCTTTTTACTGCCAAACAACATTCCACTTTTTAATATTATCACATCTTATTTGACCATTTACCAACTGATGAGAGATCTGAAGGCTAAATGTGTAGTATCATATTAGGTCATCCTCTATTTCCAGTTAACTCTTCGTATTTACCATCATCTTCCTCATTCTCACAGTTCTCAACTTTTCTTTATTGTAAATGGCTATGACTTAAACTATACCAAGAAAACACAGCATTCAAAAGAAACTCCTCTTGCATCCTGTACCAAATTTCAAACAATCAAAAACCATCTTCTTGATTCCAAGACACTTGCTACAAAGAACCCAGTAACAGACACCTAGAAATTTTATCTAACCTCCAAGGTGCACCACATGGCACATATGGATCATATGCTCACATATAGATGTGTGTGTGTGTGTGTGTATACATACATACAAATAAAATAAAATTAAGTCCTATTTTTTTTCAGATACAAGTAAAAAAGCTGTCATCTTTTCTATTAAGGGTGAAACCTACTAGGTGCATTCTAAAACTCAGCCAAACTCACTTTCTTGCTTTCACACTTCCTACTAGACAAATCCTTTGTCTTGAAATCATTAGCACGACAAATTGAAATTTTAAAAATTATGTATCAGACAGACTCTTTCAACTTAAACCATTAAAAACCTTATCCCTTACCGCCACCTTCTATAAATAAAACTGTTGAGAAGTAAGTTATCTTTCATCTTCTATGTACTCTTTGAATCACTCCATTACCACACTAAAACTCATAGGCATTTCAGGAATGACCCCAATTCAACCAAATACAGTAAGTGTTTTTCTTTGATAATACAAACATTTACTCTTTCTAATTTCAATATTGTTCTTCATCCATAAATCTGATTTAAACTGTTTAAGTGGTTCTTTCAGGGGTCAATACTCCAGCATCTAACCTCCAGCTATCTGTCCAAGATCTCTATAACCTACATGTAGCACTTACAGCTTGCAACCGTGAATCCATTCTCAACACCTTTGTCCTCCAGTCAATGTCAGGTCTAGTGAAGACTGAAGTCTCAGGTTACCATTTCTTGATTCACATTCATTCCTTCATATGGGTCCATATCTTAATATTGACATTCATATTCATTCTCTATTGCACTCTTTCCCTATTTCAGTGAGTGCTATCTACACAATGAGCTGTAATGTCGGAACTTTGGATTGGTAATGAAAATGTTCTGAAATTAAAAAGTGGTGATGTCTGCACAATCCCGAGCACACAGTAAAAACTACCAAATTAATATCTTTTTTTTTTTTTAAAAAAAAACTTTATTTATTTGCCTTGGTGTTTGCCTGGAACTGTAACTACAGACAGTTGTTAGCTGCCATGTGGGTGCTGGGAATCGAACCCGGGACCTCTGGAAGAGCAGACGGTGCTCTTAACCGCTGAGCCATCTCTCCAGCCCCCCAAATTAATATCTTAAAACCACCAATTTTAGCTGGGTGGTGGCAGTGCACACCTTTATTCCCAGCAGTCTTGGGAGACAGATCTCTGTAAGTTTGGAAGTCTGGTCTACAGACTAAGTTACAGTCGGACCAAGGCTACAGAGAAAAATCCTGTCTTGAAAAACAAACAAGCAAGCAAACAAAAAATAAATGTCATTAAATCAATAAAACTTCCTTTTCAAAAACAATTAATCCAAGAGTCTCACCAATTACTTTTATCAATTCAACACAATTTAGTAGTACAATACTATATATTACCCTACTTACCCAATATATGTTAAAAAAAGAATCTTTCTTTAAAAAAATATTTATTTTGTGTGTATGATTGTTTTGCCTACATGTGTGTATGTATATTTCATGTGGGCTGGTACTCATGGAGGTCATATAAAATTATCAGGTCCCCCAGATCATGGCTCTAATTCATTAAGTGGATGCTAGAAACAGAGCTTGGGTCTTCTGCAAGGACACCAAGTACTTTTAACCCCCGAGCCATCTCTGCAACACTTATTTCTTCTTAACCATTCTATCATCATAATTATAATCTTAGCAATGTCACCTCTCATTTCCTATGTAACTTCTGATTTTTTACCTGTCACAGCAGCTGCCATCAATCTATTTCAAGTTTCTCTGAGCTGAGCAATTTTTGTACCTTGACTCTTTTACCCTTTAGCTTTTAGCTTGAATATCCTTACTAAAGACAGACAGACCATTCCTGACATCACATCTAAAAGAGGTTCTACCAATTATTCTTGTACAAAGTACTATATTTTATTGTCATTTAGCAAATATTTTAACCATAAACTCTCCCTTAATCCTTGTTTTGGTTTGTTTGTTTTTTTTTTTTTAAACACACATTGTATTTCTTTAAACAAAGTACTCACCATTACACCTTACATTATAGAATGTGGGCATCGAGTATGTGTAAAGCCAAATATAACAGAGCCCAAACAATTGTTGTTTTGTAAAAATAATTATCAACAATGCTCACAATGTATTTGAACATGTAAATTTAAGTTTTAAATCAAGAATAGTTTCTAAAAGTGCCATTTATAAAAATCAAAGTTTTATTTTGCTTTTCATTTTTGAAATTATAGAGTATTGGCCTCCATGAAGTTGTAATGAATAATACCCTGACCATCCTATCCCTATTGTTTCTGTTGTCTTTTACTTAGTAAGAATTATCCATACTGTGTAGAGTTTAAAAATGTGTTTCTTCAGTAATTTTTCCCCTCTTTTTGTTAACTGAAATTAACACTCAAGGCATGTTTTAGACATGATAAGTACTAATTCAAGCACTAAAATACTCATGAAATGATAGTTCTCTTTTTAAAAAAAAAATTATTTCTTTTATGTGCATTGGTGTTTTGCCTGGATGTATGTCTGTGTGAGGGTAGCAGATCCTCTAGAACTGAAGTTACAGACAGTTGTGAGCTGCCATGTGGATGCTAGGAATTGAACCTGGGTCCTCAGGAAGAGCAGCCAATGCTCTTAACCTCTCAGCCATCTCTATAGCTTCAATATTTCTCTTTTTAAATAAAGAAACTTTCTAGCAAGTAGAAGAACTAAATGGACAAACTATATTTTTGAAAAACTTTGTAGTAAGATTTAAACTACAAAATTCTGTCAGCTCTATTCTTTAAAAAGTTCTATTGTACCCCTTTACTTACCATATGTATCATAGGGATCCACATTAGGACTAGGCATATTCCACCACTGAATTGTTGCATCAAAACCACCACTAAAACACTGTTCTCCATTAGAACTAATAGCTAATGAAAGAACAGGGCCACTATTATAGAAAGAGAAAGGAAAAATTACTTAGCAATTCTAAGAAACTCAAACCCCTCAATCTATTCATTTATGTGGTATCTAAACACAATTTTAGGTAAATGTGTACAACTGAAATGTACTATTATATCATATTCAAATATAGTTAACCAATTGAGGGATTATTCTACTAATGTAGCTTCTTAAACATCAAATATTAAGGAAATTAAGTCTGGAGACTACTAACTATAAACAATAACTACAGTTGCTTATTAAGTACTATTTCAAAAAAACTTACATGTGGGCCCTAAATGTGTAGATCGGCTCTACATCTAAAGAGGCACTCCTAAAAGAGGGAGAAAAGGGATGGGGAAGAAAACACATTAAATCATCACGAATCACTGGTTGATACTATAGATGGCACTAAAGACACAAGACAGTAAAGAATGATATCCATATAAACTAAATTAGAAGGAAAAGACAGTCAATATTAAAATACTTGCTTTTTGGCAGGAACTGTCTTTTGCAAATTCCAAAGTTTCAGGGTATGGTCCTCAGAGGCAGTAACCAGCACAGGTTCTACAGGATGAAAAGCTAATGCTCTCACTCCATCAAAATGACTACGTAGTGTATACTTGGGGTTCCAAGTCTTTCGAAAGGCATCTTTATTGGCCGGCAACTAAAACAAAAAAGTGTACTATTTACAGGTAAAAGTAATAAACTGGTAGGCATGTGGACTTTTTCTGTTTTCTTTTGTGTGTTTAAAACATACAGAACTGTTTTACTAAAATATCCAGGGGCTGTTTTAATGACCTTAAAAACTTCATAGCAAGTCTATCTTTATATAAAAATTCAGAAAAATAATTCTGTTAGGCTTTCAAATACTCAGGGTCAAAGAGTTTCCTTAATCTATTTTCACCTATGCATCAAAAAATCCAAAGTTCCTATCAAATGTCAGATGAGAACAGAAAACTGCCACTGCCATAATAATATATACAAAAGCAAAAAACAGAGATATAATCGACAATTCCAAGGCAGAAAGTTAAGGGGCTTTTAAAAACTCCTTAAGACTATTTTCTTTTCTATTTAAATTTCCATTTTGTCCTTACTGGCCTTGAACTCACTTTACCCTGTAATTCTAATCCTTCTGTCTCCCAAATGCTAGGTACAGACATTAGCTACCCTGCCCAAATTATGTGGTGCTGGTGATTAAACCCAGGGCTTTCGGAATGCTAGGTAAGCACTTTTCCTAATTCTAGATATCAACAAAGCTTAATTTTTTCACCTTTATTTCAACATCAGTAAATATAAAGCAGTTCTAAAGCAGTTAAAACTTTACTTAGTTGCACATATGCTTTAAAATTTTTAAGTAAGAATAACCCAGCCCACCAAGGCAGCTATCTTTAAAAAAACACCCTAAAACTCTAACTTACATCTAATTTTTTAAAAGTTTTTAAAAAAATTGATGAAAACTAAAATGAATGCAAAAAAATCTAAAATATAGTTAACTTTCAACCAAGTGTTTATGCTTTGAAAATATTTAATCAACACACTAGTCTAATCCTAACATAGTTCTTCCCACCTCATTTTTCTAGCCCTCAAGTGAAGCTAAATGTTCAGGAAATGACACAAGCTAACTTTGTTGTGACTAACCTTACAAGAGCTCAAAATCAAAACAAAGCTTTTAAGACTTATCCTGATAGGGAAAAACCTGATTTCTATACTGTCTACTTTATTATAATGAGATAAGCTTCAACTTAATAAATAAGAGTTAACTACTCAAGATGTATTATCAACCAACATTTTAAGGTACTAACCCAAACTCCTACCTAATCCAGCAAAATTTCTAAGAAAAATTTAAACACCATAAAGAAAAAATTTAAAGCAAAATTACATGTTATTTCAAATCAACACATCGACACACTTAAACTTATCTTTTCCATGCACCTTGACATTAATTCTGTTATAAATGATTCCAAAGAATAAGGAGCCTTCTATTAAATCATTAAAAAATTAAAATAAAACTGCACTTACATCATAACTATAGTCTGCATCATTTGTTACCGTCAAGTCTGCAAGGTCTCCAAGGCCCAGTACACTTAACAAAACATCATCAGAACCCATAATAAATGACTTGCCTCCTCCAGATGGAAACGTTATTGGTTCAGCTATAAAGAACAAAACCGCTTCTTAAATGCTGAAAATCATACAGTACAATACAATACTGTGGGGAATTTAAGCACGAAACAGTAACAAAATTCAGCAATATTATGAATTCTACTTCCCACTTCCACACACAAAGAAGTCCTACTACTGAGTAGAAATAAACAAATGTGATAAACTACAATGTAGTCTTCCACAGATTAAATAAACACTAGAACATTATCCCAGGGTGGAGGCAGAACACAAAAATTTTGCCTATTTAAATCCCTTACCACCTCAATAAATATTGACAGGGCAATTTTTGATTAAATAATCAGATTTCAGCCACTTATGGGATCTACCAACCTCAAAGTAGCTCATATAGTAGTTTTTATAAAGTCAGTACATTGCTACAAAGTCCCTTTGCTTTCTGAAAAAGTAAATGAGCATTCGGATACGATAACTTTTCAGACACTCTGATAGACAGCCTATCAGTTAATACCAGAGACAGTCTAAGAAAAGGACATGCCTTCCAACTTTAAAATTTTCACTGTGGCTTCACTTTAATGCCCTCTTTTATGTATTATGATGGTGCAAAAATGAAAAAACTAATGTACATTAACTGCATTACTTTAGGTTCTTGTTCAGAATAACTACTTAAGTAATCAATAAAAACTGAAAGGAAAGTTTCACTTAGCACCCTCATCTGTGTCTTGTGCATTATTGTAGCTTTCTACATTAATACTACAGTTCAAATTAAAGTGCAATCATTTGAATGACTATAACCAGATAGTTAAAAGTATAAGCAACAATTCAGTAATTTTGAGAATGTGCTTTGCAATCACAATAGTAACATTAAGATGGCAAGAAGAAAACACTAATTGCAAAACAACTCAACAGAAACATTTAAAACCAGGAACCAATTTTTAAAAATTACTCAAAAATCAAGGCTAATAAATTATGAAAAATTCTTTAAAAAGGGCATATATTTAATACTCTACAGAAAACAAATATAATGAAACATACCAATACTAATTCACTAATATTGCTAAAAATTATTCATACAATTCATATATACCATCACCAAAGTTAAATTCATTTTTAAATTAAAAATTTTCTTTATTTTATTCTGTGTGGTGTGACTCAAGTGGTCCCTCTTAAATGAAGGTATAATTCGGCAACTAATCTAATTTGGAAACACTTTATAAAATACATACAATATGTGTGTGAGATGGTAAGTATCTCACACAATAAACCATTATTATGACAGTTACTATGATTATTAAGCCATCATTAAATAATTATACTTGAATCAGAACAATATACAGTACTGATAATACAAAAAACAACTAAGACCTATAAGTTCAAGAATTCCACGAAAATCAGTAATTTTACTGTGCAATTTTTACCAGTCTAAAAAATGATTTAAGTTCACAATTTGTTTCTAAGAGAATTTAAGACAAAATGCTACAAATCCTTCACTAGCAACTATACAAATACTTAGTAACACAAACTTAAAAAGTCAAATAAATAGCTTCACCATCACCAATCAACTCATTTCTTCACAAATTCTTTTTGTGGGATTATTTCTGATCAATCACTGACCAACTTCTTCTGGCCATAAAAAGAAGTGGCTCAACAACTTTAGCTGGCTTATTTATCAAAAAATACTCATTTCTAAAGTTAACCACATAGCTAATTTTTTCTACTTTTCTCTACAGATGCACCACACATTTATTTACATCTAGCAAGTTATACTTCTCTTTTAATACTTATTTACATATGTATGTATGCGAAGTCTTTTAAACTATTAGTGTCTCTATCACCTATCACTGCAGCATATAGAAATCACAGTAAATCTTTAATTCCTTGTTCCTATATCTCTGCTGAAAGAATTAGTATTTTACAGATTACTTTAACTTATAAATTACTCATTGTGTACATAGCATAAAATATCAACAATTTAAAATAAAATTGTTCAATAAATTAAAAAATTTTAGATGGGGTCTTTCTACATAATCTAGGTTATTTTGGAAGTTGCTATGCAGATCAGGATAGTCTCTAACTCATAAAGATCTTCCTATCTCTACTTCAAGTACTGGAACCAAAGGAATGAATTTCAATGACAGAAAGTTTTATTAAGCATCATTGTCTTTTGTGAGAATCTAAAAGGTTCTAAAAGAGTCCTGTAATAAATTCTTTTGGTAGACAGCATGACCAAGGAAACCTGTAGCTCACATATAAAACTCTTCATTTTTCTTCCAGAATGTGTATATGTATTCTAAAGAATTGTACCCAGGACCTGGCACATGGTTAGACAAGCACTCTGATGCTGAGACATATCCCAATCCGTTTCTTCTAATTTAATCAAACCTAAAGAACATACAGACTAATGATTGATTCCAATTATGCCAGAGGAAATATGGAATATAACTTTGCCTTTAATAATAATAGTTTTAAAAAGTTGTGACACTAGAAAACAGGTATTTGTTCTTTACAAATTAAAATGTAACATAAAGTTCAATATGCCCATTCACCCTCTCACACCACTATAAAAGAAATTAGAAATTTACTTTCTTTAAAAGAAAACACACAATCACCCACTTGACAAACACACAGAGAGCTCTAAATCACCTTTTATGTCGAGCCAGCCTACTGGCTTTTCCCATGAATTGGCTTGAACCATTAAAAAAAAAGTTTGTATTACTAATCTGACTTTGCCTTAAACGCCAAAATCTGCAGTCTAAAATGTAAGTAACAAAAATGTTAGTAAACTGAACTACATTACTTGGAAAAAGAAAATACAAAATACAAAAAAAAAAGGAAGAAAGAAAAGAAAAAAAGGAGAGAGCAGTTATCTATGTTTTAGAAAATAGTAAAAGAAAATAGCCAGTGGAAATGAGTAAAAAAAAAAATCAAGACTTTCAATTTCCATTCTTTTGTATTAGTTTTAAGTGATTTAAAAAAATCTTTCCTTAAAATTTTCTATAAATCAAAAAAATTTTAAAACATAAGAAGTCATAAATTGAGGAAAAATGAAAAATTGCTCAACTTTGCTTAGAGCAATAGAAAATAGATCTAGAAAAAATTAGAACAAAACATGTACACAACAATTTGAGGCAGGCAAACAAATCCCCTTACAGAGCAAGAACTGTAAGCTCAAATAAAAATAAACCTAAGCAAAATTATTAATGCATTATCATATATGCACCATATTAAAATAATTTAGGCTAAAAATTGAGATTACTTAGAAGTATATTTTCACCCAGAATTAGTCAACTATATATATCCATGTATCTTTGGGTAAGATCAGTTTCAAAAAGCTTAAGTAGTATTTTCACTTTCTATGTACTTCTGGTTTAGATAGATTTTAGAAAATTCATTACTATGTCATAAATCTTTGTTACAAAATTAAAGAATGATGCTCCTTATCCTAAAATGATTAACAGTAACATTTATTTTTAGGAAGAATATATATGTAAGATCCCCAACACACTGCCTAGCACTTTATGAAGTGATAGTTATTAACAGATGCTAGATTTAAATCATTTATCAAGAATTAGTTTTCCCTCACCTGTATTATTTAAAGTTTATTTTTAGAAATTGTTCTTTTTCTAATACTAGATTTGTAAGCTATAGTTAGATTTAAGGAAGGCACTCTGACCTGACCTATGATGGAAACAGCTACATCTAACATGAAAACAAAAACAAATATAAAGAATTAGAAGCCACCGTTTCATGCCTGAGCAATTATACTAAGAGCTTGTCTTTAGCATTAAAAATGGCATATTTGCAGTATTAAGAGATGATCTGGAGTTAAGGAACTCAGCAATACAAACAAACACGATCTAAATGTTGTACCTTCCTCTGCTCTTGCACCTTCATGATCAGGCATTCTAGGAGAGGCTGACCTAGACTGATTAATGATTCCTGAAGGGATGTGGGGCAGCTCATCATCTCCCAGATCAGCTATCATGTCGCAGAGTTTTGTTCTGTTGACCCCTGTAAATTAATGTCAGCAGTAGAGGTTCATTTAATACCTACCGCTTGACTTGCTGGCAGCCTTAGTAAACCATTTACTAACAAAACAGGCTAATAAAAAAGTCCAAGTTATTAAAGTATTGTTTTATATACCATTTTCCAAAATACACTGAAAACTTTTAAATATATTGAATAGTCACTATTTTGTGAATCTTTGTGGATAATGGATAGAACATAAACACTATATTTGAAACAAATTATGGAGAGGAGAGAGAAAAGGGAAACGTCTATTATTCAACTTGGAGTCTATAAACTCAGCCACAGAAAATGCTATTACAATAATGGAAATTGTTGGTATTTAATGTTTACTAGTGCATAAAACAAAACATGGGCCTTTCATCTCAATTCAATGTTCTAAAAAAAAAAATCAAAGAAATAATACATATAAAATGACTTTTATGAGGGTGCAACAAACAATTAACTTTCCCTGCTGTTTTTCATGAATGTTTTCCCACTATATACAAATTTGTCATTCACAATTTAACCCAATTTATTAAATTAGCATCTCAGAATTGTTAACCTCAAATTTTTACTTTTCCAAATTTTCAAATTTGGAAACAGACTTATCCACAAGTCCTTTGAATTTCTTGTACCAATAAGAAAAAGGAAGCACTATCAGAGGCCATAAATTTTAAGTTTAATTTCAACTACTGCCTAAATAACTTAGGCAAAAAATACAGAACTTGCTTATTCTGAGCTACTTAATATGAAAGACTTGGTTTTAAGAAAGTTGGGCGATGTGCTGGGCAATGATGGCACATGCCTTTAATTCTAGCACTGCAGAGGCAGGTGGATCTCTGTGAATTCCAGGCCACTTGCCTGATCTACAAAGTGAATTCCAGTACAGCCAGGATTGTTACACAGAGAAGCCTTGTCTCAAAAAACAAAAAAGCAATGTCAGAAAAATAATATAGAAAAAAGCATTTAAAAAATCAGCTTAAAGCAACTCAAGGTCAACTATCATTCACTAGCATCAACACTAATAAACTAACTAAATTAGGCTGCTTTGTGATTAAATTCCCTGGTGGGTATTTGAATATGTCATTTATCTATGTATCCTTAACAGAATGACAGGCAACAGAATGCCAAGATATAATGGTAATAAGTAAAACTTTGTACATTATTTTATAGTAATTCCTAACTAAAAATTATTACAAAACTCAATTTGTGTATCCTCTGAATTTTTCAAAAAAATTATAATGAAGAAACTCACAGTCACCTGAACATTTTTTCCCTGCTGGTGAAACAATCATAAATTCTCTAAACATAGTTTTATAAAGATTATTTAACAACCATTTAAAATCAATGTGAAAGAAAATAAATATAGTCTTTCTCACATATAACTCTTACAACTCTCTGACATGTATGACTACTACTTTTGATTTAGTTTCTGTAGTTAAAATTCTGTAAGTAAATCTTAATAATTCTACAATTTAAATAATGAAGAAAATTCATTATTTTTTACAAAAGAATTTTCCTTTAAATTGTTCTTCAGATTAATCTTTTCTCAACTTTATTAATCAAGCTTTTCATCCTTATGGTTAATTGTAGTAGACTCAATTTTTAAAAAAATCTTTAAGCCACACTTGCTGTCCATTAAATTTGAATATTAAGGCTTCCACATTATCACATTTATTCTATTATCTCCTTGTTCAGCAGTGCCAAGTGGTACTTGTTATTTCTTGTACCAAGACTGCAAAAATTGTCTACTTAACCTTGTACATGCTTCATGATTTGAGCTTTTCTATCCCATTCTTTGCCTTAACCCTTAATACAAATTCCCTTAGCCTTCCATAAAGAGAAACAAAATTATTCTGCTATGCATGCTGTTATATATTTGGTCACCTCCAATTCTCTCTTTCTCTCTGTCTCTCTCTCTCACACATACACACACAGAGCTATATTTGGTTGTATCTGCCCCCTTAATTTTTTTTTTAATTATAGAGGGCATCAGAACTCATTACAGATGGTTGAGAGCCACCATATGGTGGCTGGGAACTGAACTCAGAACCTCTGGAAGAGCAGCCAGTGTTCTTAACCTCTAAGCCATCTCTCTAGCCCCGACCCCTTAAATTCAACTATGTATGCAATGCATGCATATGAATGTACAGTCTACTTGGCCTATCCAAATTCCATGTATTCCTCCAACTAAACCTATTTCCTTTGCAAATATTTTATTGATTTTCCCCTATATACTACTATGCATCCATGTACCTTAAAAATTGGTTTATTAATATAGTTTTATAATTTTATGATAAATAATAAAAATGTTTAAAGCTTTATTGTTTTAGAAAATGTGTAAAAATATAATTTCCTAAACAAGTAGACTTGGAGATACAGAAGGGAACATAAATATTAAAGTCATTGTTTGAATTTGGGACCCAAAATTACATAATATTATTTTTACATACTTACAGCTAAACATTAGTCTTTGAGTAGCACAGTGCCAAGTTTAGGAGAAGAAGAAACTTCTCTGCTCTAATACTAGTTTCTCAAAAGCTGTCAAAAGATGAAAGCAGATTTCATAACCAGAGATCATAGTCTTTGCTCTGCAAAACAGAGCATCTTTCAATTTCAAATTCATCAATATATTTACTGAGATACCAGGAACTGAGATACCTAAGGGCTTTGTAAATGCTGGTCCAGGACTACACTGACTATATGTCCACCAACTTAAGTGCAAGCTTAATGCACCTTCATATTCATCCTAAACCTAAATATTCCGCAATTTTAGATGACTACTAATAATAAAAAAATGGAGTGGTATTAGTATGAGACTATTATGCTAATGTTAATTCAAAGGCATAAAGGCTCACTAATTACTCACAGACATCAACGGAGTCAGCTGTAATTCTGAGGCAAAAGGACTGGGAGTTGAGATATACCTGGACTATACAGCTGGTTCCAAATCAAACTAGATTACACACAGTGAGGATCTATCTCAAAAACAACAACAAAACTTCAGTTCTTAATTATTGCTGAAATTTAAAAGAAAAACAGTTTTCTGTTTGTGGAGACTTACACTTGTAAACCCAGCACTCTGGAAATGCAGACAGGAGGACCCAGAGTTCAAGGACAGACTGGGCTATAGAAACTCTTGTTTCATAAGAGGGGAGAAGAGGAGGGAGGTTTCTAACTTTTAGGTGAAAATTACTATTGTGAATTATAAAACACAATCCACCTATTTCTTAACTGTGACTTCCAGATTTTACGTAAATATACATTTCTCTAATATACTGTAGCATGCTGGAAAATTACCTATAATATGAATACTGTTATTAATATCCATTCATACACAGCACAAAAACTTAACCTTCCTAACCAATCACTTTTTCCAGGTCTAAAACTAACATTTTCACTTTCTCAAATGTGTCCTTTGTTAATTAATATTTTCTTTAGCAAAACTAATAGATAGGCAGTTTTATTTTCTGTCATTATAATTAAAATAAACCTTTCACATTGTATTAAATAATCTCTGTGTCTCAAGTCACACAAAACGAAAAGAAACAAAGAAACCCAAAATTATCTCAACAAAAGAAAATGCCTTTTTGGGGGGTCGGGGGGAGAGGTGTCAACCTTTTAGTAGCTAGCTTTTATCCCTAGTGTAGGTGGTAACTTTATCTCATGCCATTGGTGGTGCTCAACTTCACAATCTGACATGATCAAATAGGTGAACATTCAGCAAATGAGTCCTTACAGGCTACCTACCTTAAATTAAAAGCAAAACGTAAACAAACAAATGAACAAAAAACCTGAGTTCCTCCACAACACAACACTGTTGTATTAAAAAAAATATCAAAGAAGAATAACCAGAACTGCAAAGTAAAACACTGTCTTCAAAAAGTGAAGACTGATCTTTCTGACATAAGAAAAATAAAAGGTGGGAGAAACCAGGAGCAAAGGATTACATGGTTCATTTAAAACTGACGTTAGATGTAGAATGGGAGAAGCCAAGGTACAGCTAGGTAGACAATGGAGAAGATCAAACAAAGGACTATGGGGGTGTGGGGAAGGGAAAACTAATATGAGATTAAAAACTTGGTCAACTGAGCTCTGGGAGTCCAGTCAAAGAGAGGGAAGAGGGTATATGGGAGGTAGGGGGAGAGACACAGGATCATGATGGAGAAATCTACAGGGACAACTGAACCAAGCTCATGGGAACTTATGAACTTTAGACCAGTGGAGCCTGCATGGAACTGAACTAGGCCCTCTGCATACAGAAGACAGTTGTGTAGCCTGGTCTGTTTAAGAGGTACCTGGCAGTGGGATCAGGATCTATTCCTAGTGCATGGGCTTTTTGGAGCTCATTACCTATGGAGAAACACCTTGAACAGCCTTGATGCAGAGGAAGGAACCTGTACTTGCCTCAACTGAATGTACTAGGCTTTGCTGACTCCCCATGGGAGGTCTTACCTTTTTGGAGGAAATGGGAGGAAAGGGTCTTGCGGGGTGGGAGGAAAGAATGAGAGGAGTATTTGTGGTTGGAATGTAAAATGAAATTAAAAAATTCTTAAATAAAAAAATCATCACGAAAAAAAAATGGCATAATTATTTTTAAGCTAGGATCTCCAGTAGCCCAAAGCAGCCTTGTAATTCTGATCATCCTGCCTCTATCTGCCAAGTGCTAAATTATAGGCATGTCATTATGCCTATCTCAGGTCTGTTTTAAAAGTGTAAAATTAAAGCCAGAAACAGAAAACAAATCATCCTTTCTGTAATAATGTCACTTTGCCATCAAACCATTTTGCCATTTTCAATGTATTGACTGATGTTTAAATTGGAAAATTATTAAATCCCTGTAACATCAGCAAAGAAAATGGTCAAAGCATTCTATAAACTGAAAAAGTAAGCAAGTTACTTTAGGAAACATTAAATAGGTCTTTTTATCAAACATAAAACCTGAACTTGCAGAGCAGTGGTGGTGCATGCCTTAATTCTAGCACTCGGAATCTGCTCTTCAAAGACCACCTTGATCAAGAGCAAAACTTGCTTGTCTAGATACTTCACTGGCAGGAAATGGTTGTGGGTCTCTTTCTTTGCAAGCCTGAACTTATTTCTAACATTATTATACATGAGATTAACTAGAAAAATTAAAACAAACTGCTCTGTTAAAAACTAAGATTGCAGGCTGGAGAGATGGCTTAGAGGTTAAAAGCACTGATTGCTCTTCCAGAGGTCCTGAGTTCAATGCCCAGCAACCACATGGTGGCTCATAGCCATCTATGATGAGATCTGGTGCCCTCTTCTGGCATGCAGGCATACTTGGCTGTAGAATGTTATATACATAATAAAATAAATAAATCTTTTTTTAAAAAAACTCTAAGATTGCAAATTATATGTATAGTCTCAAGATGTGAATCTATAAAATTCCAAGAGGCTATAAATCTTTTTAAGAAAGAAAACAAATTTGAGGAACTAGAGAGATGGCTCAGAGGTTAAGAGCACTAGCTGTATTTCCAGAGATCTTGAGTTCAATTTCTAGCAACCACATGGTGGCTCACAACCATTTATAATGAGATCTGGTGCTCTCTTCTGGCATTCAGGCTATACATAAAATAAACTAATTAATAAATTTAAAAAAAAAAAAAGGAGAGGGAAGGAAGGAAGGGAGGAAAGAGAAAAAAAAAACAAATTTGAGGTGAGGTAGAATCTGATATAGCCCAGGCTGATCCCAAACATTCTATACAGCTGCAGGTGCCACTAAATCTCTAACCATCTGGCCCACACCCCCACCCGTGCCTCTAATGCTGGGATTACAAACATGCACCAGCACACTACATTTTCATGGCTGCTAGGGCAAGCACTTTACCAACAGACCTACATTTTCAGCCCAGTTTTATGTCCTCAATTCAATACAAATTTTACGTAGTACAAGAAACAATTGGCTATAAGAATAAGGACAGTAAGAACTATTCTTGTATTAAAGGAGAATAATAATGAAGTTTCACTCTTTTCATGTTCAAAGACAAATAGCAAAGAAAATCTTTATAAAGTTTTAGATTTTTATATTCTAAATAGTTTACAGACTTTTGATGTGAAACAAGCAAGCTTAAAACACTTCCAATGCTTCAAACTATGTGATATTTAATCATTATCAACTTGCATAGCTTTACTGAGCTAATGTATGTAGCAAAAACTGTAGAATGGCAAAAGCTAGAAAATTCTTAAAACTGAGGTTTCTTCCCACCCAACCCCAAGACAGGATGTCACTTGTGTAGCCCTGGCCGTTCTAGAATTTAGAGATCTGTAGTGGGGTTATGTTATGTTGCTCCTGTTTCCTGTCATTGTAAATATTTGTCCAGCCTATGGGTTTAATAAAAGCTGATTGGCCAAAGGCAGACAAAAGTGTGGGCGGGGCTACCAGGCTAAGAAAACTGGGAACATTTCAGAGCAGAGACAGATGCCACAGAGTCATCAGAGCTTCCAAAAGACGCAGAGGAAAGAAGTTGAAATGATGCTCTGATAAAAGGTACTGAGCTGCATGGCTGAACAAGATGGGTTGAGTTCAGATGGAGTTAGCAAGTTATATGCCTAGGCCCTAGGTTAATCAGCAAGAAATTAATAATAAGCATCTGTGGGATTCTGTGGGATTGTGTGTGTGTTTCTGCCAGACTGCCGGTCAAATCTCTGGGCAAGACCAGAAAGACTGGGCAAAAAACCTCAGACAACAGAGATTCACTTGCCTTTGTTTACTGGATTCTGAGATTAAAGGCCTGAAGTGAACCACCACTGCTAGGCTAAAACTGAATTTTTTAAACTAACAAAAATTATTTTTCTTGCTCTCCCTCTGCTCAGATGTACACTATTATCTCTAGTTCTTTTCTCCAACTGTATATTTCATGTACACTGTCACCATGATGAAAAGCTGACAACCACATGCCTTCACATGTGCATATATTTAAAACAAACAATATGCAGGGTTTGGTGCTCCCAGGTACTGAGCATCTACTGTGGGGGTCTTAAAACATCCTCTAGCTAGGAAACTACCATTTTTCCTAAATTTCATCTACAGGAAAGATTGACAGTTAATATTTTCATACTAAACTCTAAATTCATCATTTTTAATTTATAATCCTAAAGAAAATGTGAAAAATAAATAATTTCTTATCACTTCCTAAGACATCCTCAGTTGAAAATCTAATTTCCATTACGCAGTCTTAAAAAGCTGATGTTTACATAAATTATTTAAAAATTAAAAATAACTTTAAAGTTTAACAGAGGCCAGGTTAAATGCACAAAAATAAAATATTATTCAAGCACCAAATATTTTATATTTTAGAAACTAAGACTTTAAGGGCTAAGGATGTAGCTCAGTAGTAAAGCATTTGAATGTGTAAAACCTAAGGTTCAATGTTCAGCTTGGTCAAAAACCACACCTCCCATGGAGGTTTCGCATTGGATGGATATGATGGTTCACATCTATAATCTTAGCTAGGCTGAAGAATACAGGCAGAAGAAATAAAAGTGCAGTGGCAGCTTGGGTTAGATTGGGGTCCTGCCTTAAAACCAAACAACTTGCTTAAGGGAAGCCTACAATTATGATCTTGGACACCTGCCTCTTAAACCTAATGCTTAAATTGAGCCTATGTTAAAATACTTTTTGCAAAATCCCAACTTTATGTATGTATGTATATATGTATATATGCCTCTGTCTCTGTTTACTGGGTTCTGGGATTAGAGGCCTGAAGTGAACCACCACTTATATAATGTCTAAATATCTGCATACAACAAAAACTAATAAATTAAAACACATATAACAGACATTCTTTTTGGAAAAATCAAAGGGCTTCTACATAAAATTATTTCAAGATTTTAGGAAAATATTGTTACATGCAAATACTAAATTTGACACTGTCTAACTCTCAAAAAGATTGGTTCTATTCGTAGTCTATAAAAAAATACAAGGAATACTTCTATATTGCAATAGAAGCAACATTAAAATTTTTAGTAATTAGGCATTACCTGGCATATGTAAAATAACCTCTAGTTTTTATAAAAATAAGCTATTTTATTTACTTATTGTTTTTTTGAGACAAGGTAGCTCTGACTGTCCTGGAACTAGCTCGCTGTACCAAGCTGGCCTAGAACTCACAGAGATCCGCCTGTGTCGGCCTCCTGAGTGCTGGAATTAAAGGCAAGTAAATTGAAGTCAACCGAATTAAAGGCAAGTAAATTGAAGTCAACCATGCAATAATTCTCAACATGCACACATTATAGGTAAATGATATTAAAATTGAATAGAGCCTCACTTAATGTTTTTAAATATAAGTAGTTTATAATATAGTCTGAAACTTTCTAACAACAGTTTGTTCTTTTATTTGCATGCAATAACACAAACTCGCACAAAGTTATAAAAGAAAATTGTCAGGTGGGTATCTACTCAGTGATAAAGCAATTGCCTAGCAAGCATTAAAGCTTTGGAGAGGAGGAAATAAGAAAGAAAAAAAAGGGGGGGGGTGAGATGGGAACTAAAAGGTGAAATTCTCAAAACTTTAGTTAACTCCACAATAAATTAAATCATTCAAAAACTCCATTATTGAAGAAAAAATGACTTCTGATATAGCTGCCATTTTATACTTGTCATCAGAATAGGAACAGGAAGAATGCCTAGCTTGACCTTTGTTATGTACTATTTTTCTCCCTGACACTCTTGTAATTTTACTTTTTTAGCTTTTTTTTTTTTTAACACTTTTATTTATTTATGTATTTATTTGCCTTGGTGTTTGCCTGGAACTGGAACCACAGACAGTCGTCAGCTGCCATGTGGGTGCTGGGAATCGAACCCGGGTCCTCTGGAAGAGCAGACGGTGCCCTTAACCGCTGAGCCATCTCTCCAGCCCCTACTTTTTTAGCTTTTATTTTATTTATTTTTTTGAGACAGGTTCTCACTATGCAACCTTGGCTGGTCTGGAGCTCCCCAGGTAGAATAGGATGGCCTGGAACTGACAGAGATCTGCCTGCCTCTATTTGCCTGGTAAGTGTTGGTATTAAAAGTATGTGTCACTATGCCTGGCAAGATGTATTTTTATGTGTGTAAATGTTTCTCCTGCATGTATATTAGTGTATCATGTGGATATAGTACCCACTGAAGCCAAAAAGAGGAAACAGATGCTGTGGAATTCAAAACTATAGCTGGTTGTTTTGCAGTACTCTTGATAAACTCACAAAAATAAATAAATAAAAGTTGACGGCCAATTCAAAACAAAGATTTTTCATAATAAATTTCAAGTCTCTCCTTTTAGTATCACTGGTATGAGGATTCTCCCTGGGTGCTGTGAAATGTGACTCAAAATATAAAGTTATTTCTCCAAGAGGTTCAACAATGAACCTGTAGTACATATGATGCACCCAAAGACAGCCAACTATGGACCAAATAACCCTTATTATCAACACTTCTTGAACCTTTGCCTTAGCCAAGCAGTACAGTCAAGAAAGTATTATGCAGGAAAAAAAAAAAAAAAAAAACCAAAAAACTGTGGCCACTAACTGTTGTTTGATTATAACCAAAAAAGCAAAAGCCTGGGGAAGGGTTTCCCTACACACTGTGGTTAAGGATTCACAAACAAATAAATGCTGATTATGGGTTAGAAATATCTTTTAATATCTCTGTGTGTGTAAACAGAACCTGATTTCCCCTTGAACAAATTTCAAATATTTTGAATTTCAAAGCCAATATTCTTCTTAGCTTAATAAATTTTTAAAAATTTTGAAAACCTGTTCACCTTTATCTTACATATTTAAAGTAATTTTCTACTTGACCAATAACACACCCTAAATTTTAGTTACACAACAGACAAAGTTTAAAGTTAGTTGCTCCCTTTATGACACAAAAAATAAAATTGCATCAAAAAACCTTTTTCTTAATTATCAGCATACAAAAATGATAATAGTCATAATCTGCACTTACTCTTCACCCCTTTCTTCCCCTTTCGTTCCTTCTTGTACTGTTCCTTCAGTTTACTTATTAGTACCTGGTCTACATCCCAAACCTCAGCAGTTGGGGAGAGGTCATCTTTATCTACATGCAGCATATTATTAAAAGAAAAAAATCAGCAGTTGGCAATGCAAGCTGTTGGCAGTAAATTGTTAAAGTTTTACATCATAACAAAGATATTGTAATAGCATATACTCAAAACACTTTAAAGGTGCAGTCTCAGTTTGTAACTCATACTTAACTAAATGTCCTTAAGTTCCTAAGCATTTACTAGCATCCACAGGTAAACAATACTTCATTTTTATGTATCACAAATTTGAGGAATATTCTCATCATTGAACTTACATTAGAAATCTAATACTAAAAACAGATCACTGCATCTTTATAAAAATGTTAATAAGTTTTCAGCCAGCAACATATAAGCAAACAAATGAATTGCATGCAGATTCATAATAAAGTGCAAGCTATAAATGTCAGTGCCATTTCATTGATGAAATTAGTCATGCATCCCTGTTCTGCATGCACAGGATAAATGTACCATGATAGAAAGGCATTCTAGTCCAATATAATACATATAGTTCCCAAATACAATGAATGTCTCAAATAATTCACACAAAACATTCAAAGACCACCACTTCTGTCTCCATCCCTTCCCAACAGTTTAACATTTCATTACCTTTCTCCACTGGACTACAACTACAGATTAATAAAATAATAGAAGATAAAACAAATAAGAAAATTCAAATTCCACTGAAGTCTTGATTTGAACTCTTTTTTTTTTTTTCAAGGTAAAATAGGGACAAGCACATAGAAGTTAAAATACACATTGCTTTATACTTGGTACAATCGTGTGTGTGTGTCTGTGTGTGTGTGTGTCTGTGTGTGTCTGTGTCTGTGTTTCAGCAATATTTACATAAATTCTTATGCCTGAAAAAAAACCTACTTACAGTAAATTAGAGAAGTCTTTTAAAAAAGATAGCATAAAAATAATTTTCTTAGACCTATTTTACTACTTGAGGGTTTATTTAGTTTTAAGAGCCTTATTAAATTTAAGTTATAGACTATTTTAGAGTTCTCTTAATAAAAATTATATCCAAACACTGTTTTTAAGTAAATTATATCAAACAATATGATTTTAGTTTTGAATTTTGTTAACTAATCATATGCTATTTTTCAGTCTCAAAAGCTCCCTAGGCTTCAATCATGGAAAGGCTTTCCTGCCCCTCTAGACTGATGAGTAACGCAAGCATAACGAGGTCTGAGGTTTAAACAGCAGAGAAGAAATTCAAAGAGTTCTTGTACCTCAATTCTTATCTATAATTGTTATGCCTTTGCTCTATCTTAAGTAGGTGGTGAGAAGATGTTAATTTGCTAAATTCTGGTACATAAGATTAATATTTTCATGAATTATCAAATCTGCAATTGTAGCACAGTTTTTTAATCTAAGAAAAATTAATCTTTAATATACTCTAGTCATAAGATTTCCTGAAAACTATGCTGTTATCAAAAACTCTGTCCATTTACTGAGAATTTAATATGAACAGAATAACAGGACTGAGTCATTTGGCCTCATCTCTTTTGTTTGAGGATGGGGTCTTGGAACGCATGATTCTCCTTGTCTCAAACTTGCTGTAATCATGGGCTTGAACCTCAAAACCAGTTCATCTAATCATTTCAATGAAACTGATTCCTGTTGTCAATTGCTTATGTTAGGACAACTTAACATATCTTAAAAGAAGTGTGTTTTACAACCACAGATTAAAAAAAAGAATAAAAGCTTAAGACTTAAGTGGCACAAAACCTTACAAAGGAAAAAAAACTAATTGTAATGACCAATTTTCTAAAAATCCTGTGTAGCAAAGAACAAAGCTGTGGATGGCTGTAAGTACAGTAGCAAAGAGTGGAGTGGAAAAGCAAAGAAAAAAAGTATTACTTGAAAGATAACCTCAAACCTAGAAAGCAAAAGTAAACTAAGGTGGTGCAAAAAGATAACCTCAAACCTAGAAAGCAAAAGTAAACTAAGGTGGTGCAAAGAACAAGTTGGTGGATGCATATGTGCACAAAATAATCCTGGAACTTGCCTGGTAAGTAACAGATGATTTGAAACTGCTTATAAGAAATAGGTAAGAACAAAAAGGAAGAAGCAGGATAATCTTCTACATATTAATCCTGTTTTTAAAAATCTAGGGAGGGGGAGGAAATATCAAGAAATGAAGTTGAATCAATTATGGAAACCTTTTTCCCCCTAAAAGAGAAAACAGACATGCACAAAAAAGTTGATTCCAAACAACATGAAACCACAAAACTAAAAAATTCCATTAGGGTAATTCTGATTACCAAAGCAGAATTGGATAAACCTATTAACCATGGCATAAATTTTTAACTAGTTTTCCTTTGAGAAAATAAGAACACTTTATGCCTTGTCTATAAATACTAATATTATATTTTATGATCCTAATAAGCCAAGAGATCATAATTTCAAAGAGCTTAAGAAAATAAATGAATAGTCTTAAAATGCCACATATCTCTCAGAGAAGAGGGCAAATAATGACATACCAGCTAATACTTGTAATTATGTGAAGAACATAAAATTAAACTACATTATCTAATTAAATAACAGTGTTTGAACAAGACCTAAAAGTTTCCTTTAAAAGCAGGGGTTTTATAAGATAACAAGATTCTGGAGTATACTTAAGCAACTCTTTAATTTCAATCTAAAAACCTTCCCATTTAAAAAACATTAAAAGTTTGAGTAAATAAATTAAAAATAAAGGCAGTGCTTTTTTACATGAATGCTCTTAAGTTTCAGAAAAGAAATAAACATGAAAGCTGTTAAATAAAATTTAAAAACACTGCAAATATCCTTTTTGCTTTTATACAGAAACAACTTGGATCAACAAGAATTTAACAAGCTCAAAGTTTCAGTCTCCTTTGAGGCTTTCTTAGTTATTTCCATTTAAAAAGGAAATAAAGATCAAGTTGTCACTCACAGATCAAGTCCAACTCTACATCCAAAAGCCTCCATGAAGTAATAATTTGCACATAACATTATTAAAGAAATAATCCCATTGCATATAAATTATAAATTCATGAGATGCTTATCATGTCAAACATATTAAAATTCTAACAACTTTATATATATAAATATATAAAGAAAACAGAAATGGTTCAAGATTTACCTAATAGATGCTCAACAAACTCTTAATTAAATAAGCAAATTATATGTATAAATATTCATGTACTTAATGTTATCCATGATTATCTCTATAATATTATATATAATTAGTAATCTCCTATTTATGATTTCTAAAATATACCTATACTATAAAGTACCTATATAATTTCTACTTTTACATTACTAAAATTTTCAGAAAAAAAAGTACTTTTAAAGTTATAGGGAAAATACAGTCCAAGATTTAATGAGCTGCACTTTTTAAAAACTGCTTTTTCCAAGTAATCTCCTAAAATATAGCCATTTGAAGAAAATACAAATATGTACAAAGTCTAGACAGTAACTGTGTTGTTTATATTTTCAATTAAAATGCCTTCTATTTCTACTTTGAAGTAAACCTAGAATTGATGCTTTGAGCTATAAATGAGAACATCCCTGGAAATAGGTGTTACAGATGGCTTTCACCAACGTAAGTGCTAGGAAACAAACTCTGGTCCTCAGAATGATAAGTGCTCTTAACCCACTGATCCACTCCCCTAATCCCAACATAGAAGAAGTAAAAGTATAGAAGAAGAAGAGGAGGAGGAGGAAGAAGAGGAGGAGGACAAAAAAGAAGAAGAAGTAATAGAAGTAGCAGCATATCATCATCATGTGTTTCTCTTTTTCTAGTTTGTCGAGACAGGGTTTCTGTGTGTTGTGTGTTTCTGGCTGTCCTGGAACTCCCAGGAAGCCTTGAACTCAAGTGATTTGCCTGGCTCTGCCTCCTGGATGGTGGGATTAAAGGCATGTGCCACCACTGCCCAATCCAAGTGTGTTTTTTTTAACACTAGAGTAATTAAAATCAAACCAAACAAAAAATTACTGATAATCTTTTTAGATGTATTAAACCAACCCCCCAGAAAAAGCTAAACACATTTTGAGTTCTACCACCTACCAGATAACACTAAACAATGATTAAATGAACACAGTAATAGGAAAAACACCTTCTAAGCTGCTACCTTGAAAATTTTTTCACGTGTATAAATAGGATTTTTTGCATTTTTATTGTGTTTTTTTATTTATAAAAGAAGTCCTTTTTTCCATGTATCCCCTTGCTATAAATAGGATTTTTAATTACTGACAGATCTTTTCTTTCTTTTGATTATACATTGCCTACTATTATTAGCTTTGTAGCTCACTTTCAAAATTTAGGCCCTCACATTTGTGCATAAAATATTTTATGCCTTAAGTGTAGTCCCCTCACTAAATCTTAGGGATATTAGTCAGAATTAGTAATTTATTCCTACTTATAACTAAGACAAGTAACACCGAATGGGCATACGAGGAGGAGGTAAGCTATCATAAAGCCTTGAATACCTAAAATTAAATGATGGGTATAAATAAAAATGAATAATTCTTGTTTTAAAAAAAGATCTGTTACAGGGGAAAAATAAATTTGTAAATCAATAAAACACTTTAAGTTAAGATCAACTTCTCAAGTCAAAAGCCATATACTGAAGACCTCAGTCACAAAATCTGGGACCAAATAACTCAAATTTCCAACACCACTTCTCCTTGGTCTCAATAACCTGCCACCATACACTCAGACACACAGATCCCCACACAATGTTTACTAATAAAGCATCTGGAAAGGCTAGGTTTCCTCCCACCTCAGACTGCTTTGTCCCCTTACCCCATTCTGTACCATCCCCTGAACTCCGTGCTTCGCCAGCCCCTTCACCATCTTCTGCAGTTACTAAAAAGTCGAATTCCTTCAGTGCTTCCTCAGTATCAGGATCATCAGTTAAGTCAGCTGCTAAACCTTCATTACCTATCTGTAAAGAAAAAATAAGCCAATAATTAGTGCTCTTAATTCTACATCTTAAAGAGGAACTTTAATATTCTCATTTAATATTTACAGATCTTCTTTGAAATTATTCATAGCCACAAATGTACTTTTGCAACATGATTCATAAATCTCAAATTATGCCCTAAACAGTTCATTTACCTCCCATGTGATAAATATGTAAGATAAACTTCAGCGTGACTCCAAATTGTGGTAAGATTGAAAAGGGTGTCACTTCATTTTAAAAAGTTTCAAACCACTGAACAAATATTTTAATGACAGATTTTATCTCAGCCATTTAGTGACTAATATATGAAATCATAATTTCTGCATCTGTACATAAATAATTCAGTAGTAGCTGGCAATATAAACTTTTCAAGGAACACCTAAAAAATTGTTCAAATTACTGTATAGTGAAAATAATGTAAATCTCCTACTTTGTGCTTATTGATCCGTAGTTTGTCTTTTCCTTCTGGGATGCCCTCAATCATGTCATTTTCTTCTTCATCGCTATCATCAGCATTTTCTAAGAAATTGAAAGTCTCAAGAACATCACCAGAGGGCCTATAGAAAAAGAAAAAGATTATTCCAACTATTTCAATGACTGATTCTAACATTTCTTCCTGCATCCTATTTCAATACTTTTCCTGATTGAGTTGTACTGGGAATTGAACTCAAGACGTCATACATGCTAAACAAATGTTCAGTTGCTGAGCCACATCCTGACCCTTCTAATCTAGTTTAAAGCTACTTGAAGGCAACTGTTACAATTCAAGCACAACCTAATTTTTTGTTTTGAGACAGAACCTTACATAGTTCAGATCAGTCTAATTATGTAGCTGAAAATAACTTTGAAATCCTGATCTTCCTATCAGCAGGCTTGGGCTACCTGGTTCAAGACAACCTAATTATAATATATTGCCTAAAAATCTTATTGTATTTTTTAAAGATTACTTATGCTCTACAATAAAATAAGCATTGTTTTGTATTTAATGAGTTCATCCAAAGCATTCTGCCTGACACACCTTAGGTAAATACTACGAGAAAATAAAATCTGGGGGCTAGAAATGGCTCAGCAGGCCAAAGTACAAGAGATCTTTCAGGGGACCTGAGTTTGGGTCCTAACACCCACATCAGATGGCTCACAGCAGTCTGAAACTCTAGCTCTAGGAGATATTAATGCTTTTGGGAGGCATTTGTACACACCCCATTTACACATACATAATCTCCCATCACACACATATAAACATAATTAAATCCTTAAAAAGAAAAACAATCTAGTAAGTTTAGACAATCAAATATTAAAATTTCTCAAAAATATCAGAATAATTTAGTAATTTTTATAACCTCTTATACTCTAGCCTAAATGTTTCAAGACTAAACAGTGAAACACCAAAGCTAAATTTATTAAAGCTGACCATATTTAAAATCATAAAGTATATAATGTTAGTCTCTAAAGCCATGACCTCTTCCGAGTTCTGAGGTCAAGTCCCATTTAAAAAGAACTCCCGCTGCTGCTGACTCTCTTCCTTTGTTTTCTCTTAGGAGTGTTCCTCATCTTTTTATGTGTCCCCCCTCTCTCCTTCCCTCTCCCTTTCTCTGTTATCATAACCACATCCTTCTATCAAAATAATAAAGTCCTTTTACGTAGAAACAGCTTCTAAGTGTCTTCTGCTACCTGCCACTGCCTCCCGCCTCGTCTCCCATAAGGGCTCTACATTTATAGACACCCTGCTGCCAAATAACCGGTAATTCATATTTGTATCATGCCAGATTTGCACAAAATTCTAATATATATTCCATAAGTTATACCAATCTACAGGGAATAGAGGAAGCCCTGAGTGGATGTGTGCTGTTAACATGAGCTGGCCAGATTTGGTTTAGTGGTTTACGACTTTGATCCCAGTACTTGGGTGGCAGAGGCAAAAAGATCTGAATTATAGGCCAACCAGGGCTATCTAGAATACCTTGTCCCAAAAAAAACAATAACAAAGACACAAGCAATATCAAAGATTAAAGTCTCAGCTCCATGGAGGGGCAAACTCTTTGCAGGATGAGGCTCAGAGGAATGGCAAAGCTTTGCTCTAATCCAATTGCAAACTGTGTGCAGTGTGTATAGAAATGCACACAGTAGCTTACTAACTCTCTACCCCAGATACTTATGGACTGAAGACTATTCTCCTCAAGAGACTGCTCCTACGAAGATGAGTTAAACATGCCTCCTTCATTTGGCTGCATACCATAAACTTCCGCTTCCTTGTTCACTTGTGTATAATAAACACACTAAGCTTCCTGGATGCTGCAATTCTCCAGAGAACCCAAGCAACCGCCCCAGCTTTTCTCTGTGTGTCCAATGTCTGTTTTCTTCATTCTCTTACCACGCCTTAGTCAGAGTTCTGGGACTCAAGAGACACCAACCCATTTTATAGATTTCTTTCTTTTTTTTTTTTTTTAAATCTGTTAACTATTTTAAAACCATTCATGTAGTAGGTAATAGCAATTACCACTTTTATCATTTTACTAAAACTAATTTAAGTTCCTGTATATACAAACAAAAAGGGGCTTTCAGACTGTCAATGTCTAATAAGAACAACTATAGAAAATCTAACTAAAAATGAGATCCACAATGAAAACTCTCTACTGTACTACCAATTTTGATGTGCATAAACTAAACAATGTTCATCTATGAATACAAATCTTACCTTTTGATTTCTTGTCCTTTTTGTTTAGGAGATTCACCACCATTCAGGATCTGTTCTAAATTCTTTCCTTCTACGGATCCATTTGGTTCTGAATTAGACAGTCCAAGTAATGACCTTACCCGTTGAGATCGCACATCTAATATTGTATCTGTGTATCCTACTTCCTGAAGATACCTATCAAGAGAAAATTAATCATTAATATTAAACATACTGAGAGCTGGAGAGATGGTTCAGCAGTTGAGAGCACTGACTGCTCTTACAGAGGACCTAGGTTCAATTCTCAGGACCCACATGGCAGCTAGCAACTATCTGTAACTCCAAGATTTGACACCCTCACACATATATGCAGGCAAAAACACCAACACACATAAAATAAAAATAAATTATTTTAAAAACCAACACGCTGTTATTACCTGCCACCTTCATATTAAATTCTTCTTAGAAAACTCCACAATCATCATCACAAAAAATTGTCATACAAATCATTTTTTCCTTTGTGATTTGTATAGCTGTACTGTAGACTAATTCCAGTTCTAAGAGAACTATGACAACTGTAAGTCAAAACTAAAATCCAGTTTCCAGGGTATTCAACACCCTATTCTGATCTATGTGGGCAGCCAGCACGCATGTGTCACACATATATCCAGACCAAACACTCATATACATAAAATGGTCTTATAAAAAAAATGAAGATGTGGTAGCACACACCTTTAATCCCAGCACTAAGGATACAGAGGCAGGCTAATGTTTAATGAGAACCAACTGCTCAGAGCTATCCTCTCCTCTCCACAAGCAGATGTGGCACACACCTATGCCTCACCTCCACATAGATGCAATGATTTCTGCTTGCTTGTTTTTTGAGACAGAGTTTCTCTGTGTAGCCCTGGTTACCTTGGGACTCACTTTGTAGACTGGTTTGTGCTGGTCTTCCCAGTGCTGAGATTAAAGGCCTGTGCCTTTTATAAGTGGATTTTTTAAAAGCAGCACTATGAAAAACATACAGTAAGTTGAAGCAGGTTTTTACTTATAAATTGATTTGATATAAGCACTTTCTTTTTTAAGATTTATTTATTTATTATGGATACAGTATACAGAAGAGAGTACCAAATGTCACTATAGATAGTTGTGAGTCACCATGTGGTTGCTGGGAACTGAACTCAGGACCTCTGGAGGAACAGTCAGTGCTCTTAACCCCTGAGCCATCTCTCCAGCCCAATATAAGCACTTTCATAACTTTTTAAAGTTAAAATCATCACTCACTGTCTTAGCAGCTGTCTGCCTTGCTTCCACGTTAACTGGCTGTTCTGAGGTGGGTTAGGAGTCTCCGAGTCTTTGGTTTCTTCTGAAAATTAAGAAGAAAAAGTTTTGTATATATTAGTTCAACTTATTATACCATTCAATTTTTTCAGAAATAAATTTACATATAAAAATATTTTGCAAATAAGAAAAAAGTTGAAAGATTTACTATAGGCCATTTCTTTAATGTTTGTTCAATAACTCAGTACTTACCTGCTTTAAAAAAAAAAAAAAAAAAAATCAGAAGACCTTAAATGTGCTTTAGAATTAAAAAATTGAAAGGCCCAGGCTCCAAAAAAAGTAAAATTCTGCTGTGTCAAATACCTTTAAGAGTAAAAAGGTATATTATATATGCTACTCAAAATCAATAATTAGATACTGGAGCTATTACACATGTGTATGTGTGTGAGTATATGTGTATACATATCTGTGTGTATACAGACATACTTCATTTTGAATTTTTATATTAGTAAACAATGTCTTTATCACAAATTTTATTTTTTAGAAATATATTAAACCAAGTCCAATAGAATTAGGAAACCAGTCTGCAGAACAGTATCTAACTCAAATCACTGTGATGGGCACACAGGTGGTGAGTAATCTTTGCTTAGGCCCTAGGGCAGTAGTTTCAGCCATCTAGGCAGTCACTTATTCTTGGGACATGCCAAGCACCAGTCTGCAGGTACCTCTTGGGCCTTAGCTTCCAGGATTCTCAACATCTTCAAGCTGAATCCTAAACAGGTCCAGAAGAAGTATAAACACCTATTTAAAGTGAATGACAAATCTATGGGTAGCTCATTCTACTTGTAGTCAAAGGGTTTCTGTTTAAAGAGCCCAAATGAGGAACACAGAATCCAATTCCCAGAGACAGACATCCAAAAATGATTATTTGTTTCCTCACGGCACCAAGCCCTTGTAATCTATAGCTTAGTAATAAACATCTTTTATACACACAAAAACAGAAAATGGGATTAAAAGGCATGTGTCACAATACTGAGGTAAAGAGCCATTATTTTATTTAACAAAGTGTTTACATTAGGAAAAAGGGAAAAAAATTAAGAAAAGAAAGAGAAAGAAACCACAGGTTTAAATTAAGTATAGCGGCATACTTAAGGTGTACAAAACCCTAAATCCAGTCTCTACCACTGAATTAAACAGTATAATTTCAGTTGAGTTATACTTTAAAAAACTATCCCTATAATAAAACTATTATCACCATACAGATTCTTATTAACCAAATAAATGTACTATGAAGAGAAGTACTTTAAAAAAAATTTCTCCTCCCAATTCCATATTGAGATTATTAAAACTAATCTCAATTAAGCTCCCAGACTCCCAAGTCACTTAGTACCTACTGGTACCTAGCATAATAATAGTATCTTGTAATTATAGTATCTTTTGTGGCCACTACTTCTCTAACCATAACCACTTATCACTATGTTCTTATTCTTCCTTCAAACACAGTAATTCTCTAACTTCTAGAAGTAATTAGTTAATTCTGATAGTCTTTATTTTTCCATATATGTATTGTTAAATATATTGTATTTCTATGCATTGTTAAACAATAACAAAAACATTTTTAAAAATATGGCTGTTCAAATTCCAATCACCAAAAGTTGACAACTATTAGTATTTAAGTTTCTCAGTCTGTACTTTCCACTTGAAAATACATACATATGCAGTAAAAGCTAATGTATATTCCTTAGTACTCTCCAGAATAACACATTAACATTACTTTAAAATAATTTTATCAAGTACACTTAGCATAGAATGCAGAAGCCTAGGTTTGATCCCTACCATAACCACTACAAAAAAATTACAGTATTTTACACAAAAATATATACCAGTCCCCTCATGTTGAAATGGTTTCATTATTTCACTATAATCAGCACACATAGCTCAACAAACACCAGCATCCCTAGAAACTCTGTCCCTCCATCCACTTACTAGCTATCCTAATATTAACACTGTCTCAACCTTAAACTTAATTTGTAAATGGCAGAAAATATTTATACCAGTTTTCAATTTTATAAACTTGACACCTACATTGTTAAGTTTAGTTGTAGTTACTTTTACTGCTAAACTGCACTTTGCCTGCTTATGTTAACATATTTACCCATCTTAATGCTGATAGACTTTCTAGCTGCTTCTAGATTTTCACTACATTCTTATATAAACCATTTAAGTGGTGGGATTAGCAAATCACTAGGTATGTGTGCTATGTTCTCTTTTTTGAGAGGAACCTCCAGGACCTTAGCTTTATTCTTACACAGCTTCTGCTAATTCCACAGTGTCATCAACACGCCTTGTTTGTCATTCTTGTAAAGGCCAAACTATATTCACAGCAGTTTTGACTGCACTTCTTGAATTATAAAACAGTATCATTTCCTATCCTCCAGCCACTAAGATGCAGTCTCCATCACGAGGTACATCCACTTTTCTTTTTCTTTCTTGTTTTTTGAAACAAGATCTCTCTCTTACTTTAATGCAATTAAATCATTTGAGCCATTCTATTGATTATTAATACAGTACCTCAATACAAAGCCTAAAATGGGCTCAGTAAACACTGTTGGATATAATTTGGCAAAGTGTATTTTTTTTAAACAGAATCTTTCTATGTATCACAAGCTGCTCTTAAATTTATTATATGTCCAAGACTTTCCTGGAATTTGTTATTTAGTCCCATCTAATACTGAATTTATGAATCTCTTGCATCTTCCTCCTGGCTGCTCAGATTAACAGGTATATGCCACTACACCTGGCTTAAACATCTTATCTTTTAAGAATGTATTTATTTATTAAGTAAAGAGTATTGTGGTAACATAGTGTATATTTAATAAGTAGTCTGGAATATCAAAGGACAGAGTCATCTGCAGAGCCAAGCCAAGAAGATCACGGAGTGGTAACCCATACCTTTAATCCTATCACCCAAGATAGGAGTTGAAGGCCTAAGAAGGAGCCAGGCTTGGTGGCACACACCTTTAATCCTAACTCTAGGAAAGTTGAAGGAAGAAATAAAATAGCTGAGTGGAGGGGGAGAAGGAATTGCTTCAGCTTCCCACACCACACTTCCCTGGCTAGCTGAGGATGTAGAAGCTTGCAATAGGATTCATGGAGAGAGGGCTGAAGAACTGGCTGAGTGAGAATTGGCTGTGGTTTGTTCCTTGTCTCACTGATATTTCAGCTTTCTCATATGGCTCCAGGTTTTTATTATAATACCAAATAGAATTTGTGCAATAGAGGATCTAGCGAGGGCTGTTCAGAAACTCCAATTACTAGACCAGGCTGACCTTGAACCAAGAGAGATCTGCCTGTCTATCTCCTGCGTTAGGATTAAAGGCGTGTGCCACCCCACCTTTTTTCTACTTTTGTACTGAATTGTCTATTTTCTAATCATGAAAGAAATAAATCATTTACATATTTGAATATAATCTCAGATAAATTTAAAAAATATGTGAAATGAGGTATAAACATTTGCACATCTTCAACTGTCAAATCAGTATTTTACATATTTTCTTTTTTACATTGATTTGAAGGAGCTTATAAGGTTAATACTGTTTCATTTAATATTTATCTGCAAATATACTTTGATAATTTTATCCTTAGTATAATATATAATTGCTAACTTCATTTTTGTTTTCTATTCAACATTCTAAATAGTTTTCTATATTAGTAAAAACATTTTACTGAGGTTTTATTGTGCTTCATATGAGTAAAATTATTTTACTTATGTATTATAGACAAAAAAAAACTTGTTCGAGTACAATTTAAGTTATAGGCAGAAAGAATTCATATGCTAATGATCTTGCTTTATACAAACTGTTGCAATAAAATAAACTAAAAATTGCCCAGGCTCTACCCCAGGAACAACAACCAAAAACAGGCAATAGACTAACTGCTTTTTTCTTTTTTTTTCCTACAAGTCAGTTTTACTTAAATCAGGACCATCCAACAAAAACAGTGTTATCCATTCATGATCTGAATTTTGGTGTATGAATTAAATTATGGTACACATTAAAGCCAAGAGACATTTGTAATAAATAAGGCAGTGGAACTACTCATTAGTAGCCTTTTTAAGATAAGCTAGTAGGTCTGCCCTTTCTCCCTTCTTCTTAATTCCAGCAAAGATCATTTTTGTTCCAGGGATATACTTTGGTGTTCTCCAAATACTCCATCAGGGTATCCTCTCCCCAGGGGATGCCTTTGTTCTTGTTGGCATCCGTGTACAAGAATTCAGTGGCCTGACCCATCTTCCTCCCAAACAGACTATGGAGATTTGGTCCAGTCTTATGCTTGCCTCCCTTTTCCACAGTGTGCACTGGGCACACTTCTGAACAAAAATCTTCTTGCCTTTCTCAACATCACCCATTTTTAATTCGCTCCCGGGTGATCAATACCACAGGCGCTCAGACCCGAAGACAGACGTCCCACTCTCTCCTAACCGCTTTTTTCTGAAAAAGCTATACTATGAAAAGAAATCTTTGAATTCATTGTTTATCCTGTATATTATATGTTCTGAGCCTTATTTATGGTGATTACGGGTAATAAGTATGCAAAAAATATATCTACCTTCCATTTTTCTAAAATTTGTTCTTACTTTCACAGAAAAGAGGTTTTTTGAGACATCTGATCTCTACCCTGTGCTGATGGGATGGATCATAGGCAGACACAACCATTCCCAGTTCTTATTCTTACTTTTCTCTATGGAAGAGACTATGAATGAGCCTTTAGAACCACTCAACAACATGAATGTCAACTTGATTGTTATAAATTGGCCTCAATTGGAGGATAAAATCAAAGGTTCTGTTGCTCAAAGTCAAAGCAAGGATGACCCAAAAATAACCAATTCAGGAGGTATTTATGTTCTGCTTCTGTCAAGTTTATAGTACTGATTGTTGAACCAAACTCTAACTGATATTTTTTAAATGTACTAATACTAACAAATATCTATGTAAATTTTATTTTCCTACTATACATGTTCACTTTAGGACAGGAAAAAAAATGTAAGAAAAAAAGTTCAAATTAAAATAAAGAAAAAAATTGGTTACCTTAGGAGCAGAATACTAAGAGCACCACTGTTGTATTATGTTTCTGGCCAGGACTTCCTGGTTTAGCCCAAAGGTTTGGACCCACTCTCAGCCCCACTGCTGCTTAGGCCCAAATAATCACACAGACGCATGTGTTATTTTTACTATTTTTATGCTGACTGACCTAGGGCCCAGACATATTGCTAGCTAACTGTTTACTCTTAAACTAACCTACCTTGTTCAGTTATGTGGCTTAGTACCTTTTCTTGGAGCAGCATTTCAACTTCTTTCCTCTGCATCTGTCTGTGGCATTTCTGCAACATCTATGCTCCCGCTCTGAGATGTTCCCAGAGTTTTCTTAGTCTGGTAGCCCCGCCTACACTTCCTGTCTGCCCTTAGCCAATCAGCATTTTTATTAAACCAGTAGGTGAGAAAATTATTTACAATGTAATAACATAATCCCACTATACACCACAGGCTTCAATATGACTGCACTGTCAAAAATGTCTATGTAAAATGTGACATGCTTATCCATGACTGTATTTCAGTACTCTGATGGTGGATACAGAGGATCAGGTGTTCCAGGTCATTTACTTATATCTATGGAGTTGGAGCAAAGCCTGGGATATACAAACCCTGCCTTAAGATAAGGGAAAACGGGGGGGGGGGGGTAACCAAGTTCCAGATACCCAAGAAATAAAAAATTGCTATTATGATTCCCAAAGTCTGCTTATGTCAAAAATATGACTCATTCTTTTAGATTCTATATAGTTAGATGAATTCCTAAAACTAAACTTAGCTCTTTCCTATATCTATCTACTCTAGACTATATAATTATCAATGATTACGCTCATATTTACTACTTAATAAAAAATTTTTTATCTAGCTGACTATAAATTCCAAATCTAGTCAAATTTCTAGTATCTCAGGACTACAATGAACTATTTAGAATTTGTTCAGATAAAAAGATAGTCTAACTATTAAAAATTAAGTTTGGGTTGGTGCTTGCTGCCAAATCAAATAACTTGAGCCAGATTCAACCAAAACTCACATGAAAGAAATTCAGAAGTAATTCCCAAAGTGATCCTTTGACACCACTCACCCCCACCCCACCCCCCCACATAAAATAAATACATAAATGTAAAGGGGGGTGCTCATGGCCCTAGCTGGCCTGGAGCTTATTCTGCAAACTCGGAGATCTGCCTGCCTCTGCCACCAGAGTGCTAGGGTTCAAAGCCATGTACCACCAAGCCTAGCCAAATAAGTATACACACACACATATACATGTATGTCTGTGTATATACATTAATTAAGCTCACATGAGGAACAAAAATTGCTTAGAGGTAGAAAGACAGTTACTTTGACATGTTCTGATTTTAACTACTAGCAAAAATAGGCCCATCATTTTATACAAGTTTCACTTTAGAGAGAATAGGATAAGTAGCCTCAGGTTAGAGAGGTAGATGAAACAAAATTTCATTTGTTTAGTATTTTCAACAGAGGCTAGAGAGATTCCATACAGCTCTTTCAAAGGATCTAAGTTCAACCCCAGAACCCACATTGAGTAATCCACACTGCCTTTAGTATCACCTCCGGGGAACTTGATACCCTCTTCTGTATTCTGTGGACACATGCACTTATGTGCACATATATATATGTGTATATATATATGCTCATATACACACATGTACATAACTTTAATAATATATCTTTAAAAGTTTTCATCAAATTTCACACTTTATAATAATCATCTAACGTTATAAAATTAAAATTAGGATAAAGAGTATATCTGCTACATAAAAATAAAATTTAAAAAAGAAGAATGTTTACCTGATTCAAAGGTTGGCATTTTCAAATCACCTTGGTTCAGTTCTGTGCCATATTTTAATTTGTGATACTTTGCCCTGAAAATTTAACAATTGGTAAATTGTTTTTTACAACTGAGTACTACTAATGCATTAATCTAATAACAAAGCAATGTATCTTTTTAAAGTTTTGTTTTTTGGGTTTTTTTTTTCTAAAAACACTGAAAATGTATTATTAATAGGAAAAAAAATTTATCCAAGTAATAAACATAGACGTGAAAAGATAAATTTCTCCTGGTCTTTAGAAATAGAAAAAAAAAATCAAAAATATATAGCAATATGTATAACTTTACTCATTTTTTCTTTTCCCATACAAACTTAGTAAAATGAAAGCTTTCAATAAAGTAAAACGTATGAAAACTTTCAATAAAGCATACAATGACACAAATTAAAATAACACTGTTCTTTTCTAGTCACATTAAGACACAAAATATACATACCTTTCTTGTTTTAATGCATACTCTAACATCTTTATTCTTCTCACTAAATCCTTCTTCAAATTCTCTTGACCTTTCCTTTCTCCTTGTAAAAATGCGATCCGTGCCTAAAAACATTAGGATGCATTTATTTCATTTTTCTGTAACCAACCACACACAGTGAACCAAAATAAGAAAAATAAATGCAACTGCAATAGACTTAAAATTCACAGAAAGGACTAACTAAACTTTCCACTAGATAAGATAACCTAATCCTCATTTGAAAATAAAGATGATTAGAGCCTCTAGTAATTTAATGTTTAATCTTTATATAACCTTATTATGTTTTGCCTATATATATATATATATGTCTGTGAATCATATGCATACAGTGCCTATGGAGTGGACATCAGATCTCTTGGAGTTATGAGTTATATAGATGGTGGTCTATCTATCACGTAGTTATCACGTAGGAACTGAGGGGTTAAACCCCAGCCCTCTGGAAGGGCAACCTGTGCTCTTGACCACTCAGCCAGTGCGCCAACCTACCTGGCTCTCTCTCTCTCAGTACATCATGAGGACTGAATGTAGGGTCCTCATGCTTGCAAGACAAGCACCTTACAAATTGAGTTACCTCCCTAGGCCTTGTAATTTTTTTCTTAATTGCCTTATGTCTTTATCTATTAATGACTTTATGAGCTAACAGCATCAAGTACTTACTATTTTATTCCAACTTGAAAGTGTAAAAGTTACATTTGACAAATAAGTAACAGATTTAGCACTTTAAAGTATAAAGGACTTCCAGTTACTTACAGATCATAATTTATCATTAATGCATTCACTCCTGCAAACAAACATTTAAGTGTAACCTCAAAAAACAAATTTACAAGTCAGAGGTGGTAACTCATGCCTATAATCCCAGCAATAAGGAAGCAGAATCAAAATTTAAAGTCAGTTTAAAATTTGAAGTCAGACAAAGCTACAGTGAAAATGTCTGAAAATACAAAAACCAAACACTATGATGGTACAACACCCAAACGTACCTATTAATGACACAAGCATGTATGAGATTCCCACACATAATTTAGCAATTTAATAATGGCATTCAAATAGAAAATAAACAGACTCTCCAACTTGCCATGGTAAAACCACCAATATTCATTCACCCAAAATGACCAAGAGGTTTAATTTCAATGCATCTCCAAATGTATGTCTTGTATGTGTATGTATAAAATGATGACTCAGTGGTTCACAGTGCTTGCTTCTTCTGCAGATGACCAGAGTTTGGTCTTGGTCTTGGCACCCATTCATGGTGTTAGTAGTGGTGTAGAAGAGATAAAAAGCTCACAACTGCCTTTAATTCCAGCTCCAGGGACTCCTACACCCTCTTCTGACTTCTGTAGGCAGGTATAAACACAGACAGACAGACAGACAGATAGACAGACAGACATAGAATGAACCTTTATAAAAATAAAACTTACAAAGGATTTTAGTGGCCAGAAAAGCCCTGACACTGGGAAGTAAAAAAAGATATTAAATGTCTTGGTTGGGTTTTTGTCACCTTGATAAAGTTAGAAATGCCTCCATCAGATTGTCTGTAGACAAGCCTGCAGGGGATTTTCTTCATAATGATTTATGTAGAAGGACCCAGACCACCATGAGAGGTGCCACCCAAGGACAGGTGGTCCTGGAGTGTCCAAGAAAGTAAACTGAGGAAGACAGGGGAAGTAAGCATTAATCAGCATCTCTTCATGGCTTCTGCTCCAAGCTTCTGCCCTGACTTAACTCAGTGATGAATTGTGACCCTGAGAGTTGTTAGATAAATAAACCCTTTCCTCCCCACATTGCTTTTTATCATGGAGTTTCACTGCAGCAACAGAAACCCTAAGAACAGAAAAACCTTCCAATGAAACTAAATAGAAAGCCCACAAACTAATACAAAGACCATATACTTTACAAAACAACAATAACAACAACAAAAACCCCACTAGGGATGGAAATGATCATTTAAAAAGTACTTAATAGGGGCAGAAGAGATGGGTCAACAGTTAAAAGCATTTGCTGCTCTTGCAGAGGAGCTGGGTTCAATTCTCAGCACCCGCATGGTAGCTAACTCTAGCTCCAGAGGATCTGGCTTCTATGAGCACCTATACTCACACGGGGCATACACAGATGCAGAACAGACATATATAGGCACATAAATAAAAATAATGTAACTTTTTAAAAGAAAGATATAAAACAGAGGTCAGGAAAATGACTCAGCTGATAAAGGTGCTAGCTGTCCGGTGATTTTTGATCCTGAGTTTGATGTCTGGTACTTATGACAGGAAAGAATCAACTCCAGTAAGTTGTCCTCTGATCTTCAAAGATCAGAGGTGCACACACATACACATACAAACATGCAGGCACACACACTAAATAAATAAAATGTAATAAAAAGCCTAAGCAAAAGCTGGGCTGGCATTGGACACTTGCCTGTAATTCTAGCATAGAAGGAAGCAGAGACAACAGGTTCTCTAAACAAGCTAGCTCTGGGTACAATTGAAAGACTGCCTCAATAAATCAAGTGGAGAGCCACTGAGAAAAATTTCCCACTTCAATCTCGGGCCTCTGTATGCAAAAGCATGAATATGGCTGAGGCACCCATATATGCATAACACTCATCCACACAAAGTATTTTTTAAAAGAAAAAATATTTAGGAATTAATCACAGCTGTGAAAAACTTTGTACTTTCACTGGTGAATGCAACAAGACTTTAATAATTAAAAACATCAATACCACTCAAAGTGGTATTGGCTTCCATGAGCATCTATACTCACACAGGGCATACACAGATGTAAAACAGACACATATAGGCACATAAATAAAAATAATATAATCTTTTAAAAGATACAAAACAGGTCAAATACAAATGTTTTATGTGCCATATAGACATACAATTTGTAACTTTTTATTTCTTTGGAGGTATTGATGTGGGTGTGGATTCACTTTCTGGACAAGTGAATTGGATAATAAAGGAATTGTTTTGATCTTATGATTAAGCAGCTTAGAGGCAGGTGGGAATTCCAAGCATAGGTAAAGAAGGACAGCGACGTCAAGGGAGTCCTGCAAGCTGCAGCCCGAGAACAAAAGATCGCAGGTAAAGCCACAAGCCATGTGGCAAGACATAGATAGATTAATAAAAATGGGTTGAGTTAGGTTGTAAGAGCTACCTGATAATGAGCCTAAGACATAAGCCAAAAAGTTTGTAATTAATAAAAGCAATTATTTGGGGCTACGAAACTGCAGGACTACAGGTTTGAACCTTGGGCAAGACAAGCCAGACACTTCAGGCTACAAGACATTATATCGCTATATAATATTCCTGCCTCGTTTAGAGCTCTCTATCTAAACCTGGCTGGCCTCAAACTCTGGGTGCTTGGATTTTAAAAGTATACACCATCAGGCCCAGCCTTGTTTAGTTCATAATTCTTGTATAGTTCATAACAAAGCAAGAAGGTTTTGAGTTTTGCTGGCCTGAACCATGTGTTGAATTCCAGGCTTCCTAAAGCTAAGTGTCAAGACCAGCTAAGGAACGGCATCCTACAAAGCAATTGGTGTGGCATAGCTGCTTCAGTGATGGTTAGGGCGTCCCATTTCTTTTTACCATGGCATCATATTTGCTAGGCAAGTACTACAATGAGCTACATCCAACAGGAAAACATTTTTTGAGCACCAGGAAAATTCATTTTTTTAATTGCTGAAGTCAATTGATGTTCTTAAATACTCTGATCTTAAAAAAAAAAAAAAAAAAAGGGAGCAGCCTGATTTAGAGAGTTCCAGGACAGCCAAGGCTACACAGAGAAACCCTGTGTCAAATAAGCAAACAAACAAAAAAGTAGAAAGGGAAGTAATGAGCTTGCAATTCATTATTAAACACATATTATTAAAACAAAAACTTATAAGCCTGTTTCATCTATCCAATTTTAGCTGATAACTCAGCATAACCCAACCCTGTTACTCATTTTCAATATCTGAGACCATATTTTACCCATTTCCTGGATGTGTTCAACATTAAACATCTGATTATCACATATAGATTTAATTATGATGTTTGACAACAACCACTAGCATAAACTTTCATTATTGTTTCAAGCAGTATCTAAACTTGATTCACAATTACTTGTCTCCCTTTCCAAGTACCTTTACCATAACAAGGTTCAGTTATAAATAATTTCAGGATACTGAAATGACACAGTGACATATAAGTGAATAATATTCTCTCTCTCTCTCCACACACACACAGTATTTGTGCATATATATTATGAATATCATACAAAGACTGAAAAAATGGTTCATTGGTTAAGAGAGCTTTGCCATGCAACTGTGTAAAACAGAATTCAAACCCAAAGCCCCAAATTACAAATCAGGCAGCCAATGCATCCCTGTAATCCCAGCTCCAAGGGAAGGAGAGACAGGAGATTGCTGGAACTTGCTGGCTTCCAGATTCACTAAGAAAAAACAAAGTTTCAGAAGAGACTCTGCCACAAGGAGAAAATAGTTGGAAATACAGTTGAAGAACAGTTGGAAGGGAAGAACACCAGCCACCCTCTTCTGATCTCTGAATGTACACACACATATTGATGCATACACATACAATAAATAATCATACAAAGGATTCAAGGTGTAAGTTAGGCTGGTTATGTTGGTACGTATCAGTAAAATATCCTGAAGAGGTGAAGGCTATGCACACCCGCAAATACAGAAATACTTCAATTAGCAGATTCACCATGAGTTATTTTCTTAAAAAACACAATTGATTTATCCCATAACTCAGTGTATTGAGGAAAAACATATAAACCTTTGTATAGTCAATCACTGTGTAATAAAAGTCAGTGTCCAACTCAAAGAGTGGGTACTCTTATTTTTTCTTTTCATAGAAAATACATAAACAAAAAAATCTTGCATGCAGTAGCTTACAAAATTTTTCATTAAGATATTTTCCACTGTTATTGATTTCTCTGGGAATTCCAGAGAAAAGAGAAACACTAAGACATACAAAAGCATAAAAAACTTGAATCTATTTTTTTTAACTTTCTATTTAAAACAGGGTTTATAAGCAGGCAGATCTCTGTGAGTTTGAGGTCAGCTTGGTCTACAAAGGGAGGTCCAGGACAGGGAGGGCTACACAGAGAAACCCTATCTCAATAAGTAAACAAAGTTTAATGAGTACTCAAAACATCAAAGTACCATCAGAACCCAAGGTAACAGTAAATTACACTCTGGGCTGAAATTATAAAATTATAATCTCATCCCTCCGCAGGCTGCAGGCTAAGCACCCGGAGTTCAAGGCCAGACTAGGATATATAAGACTCCAAAAAACAAACAGACACACAAAAGGAGAGATTTAACTTCATATTCTATAGTAGAAGCATGATTGCAAATAATACTAATTCTATAATCAAAATAACAGGTTGAATTTATTCTTTTTCTCAAAATTCAAAGAACAGTTAATTAACAAAGTAGTAATTGACTAAGCAAGATACCGAAAATTATCACAAATCTTGATACTCTGTGTGAAAAAGGCATTCAGTTATGTAAAATGACTTTTTTGATTAATGGTTATATCCTTCCCCTAAAGACCTTGAAGCCTGGTTTATTCTAAAAATGATAAGTGCATATTATGAAGATAGTACTATATAACATTTTGTTTAATGCACACACATACACACATTCATTTCTTTAAAAAAAAAAGTTACATGTGACTGAGATTATAAATAGCCTTGTTATTTCAGATAAGGCTTGTCCCTACATGCTTAACAAGAATCTTGTAAATTTTATAATTTTTTAAAAAATTTACAATTGATAATAATGACCATCTATAATATGTGTGAGTATCTTAACTTATTATCTTGGTGTTACTTCCCCACAGAAGAGTTTAGGGAAGTACACTGTTGCTAAAGGAGGGCCATTTGCTCTTCACAAGAGAAGCAGTAGAAACATTAAGACCTGAAATCTAGGCAACCTTAGTTCAGAGTACATTCTACTTAACAACCTACAAATAGCAAAGAAAGAAAACCAGCAAGAAAAATTTAAAGTTAAGAATCTCAGTTACACTCACATCTACGAGCCAACATTAACTTCATATCTGAATTAGAATTTTTAACATTTGTTTTGTGTGTACATGGGGATGGAGACTATGCATACCACTGTGTACATGTGAAGGTCAGAAGACAACTTGTGGAACTTAGTTCTCTCCATTGACCATGTGAGTTTCAGGTATACAACACATCTGTTGTATCTGTTATCAGCCATCTGTTATCAGCAAGTACCTGCTAAGCTACTTTGCCTAGCCTGAATTACAATTTTTAACATTAAAAAGCTCCAGATTGGGGGGGGGGGGGCTAGAGAGATGGCTCAGCGGTTAAGAGCACTGACTGTTCTTCCAGAGGATCTGAGTTCGATTTCCATCATCCATGGAGTTATGGGAGAAATCATTTGTGTTTTTTAAGAAAATAACTCATGGTGAATCTGCCCAGTTAGTTACATGGCAGCTAACAACTGTCTGTAATTCCAAGACCTGACACCTTATATACATGCAGGCAAAATATCACTTCACATAAAATAAAAATAAATATATATTAAAAAAAAGGCTCCAGATCAGTATGGCAAAACTACCTGAATTAGCAAGCAAAATTAAAAAAAAAAATTCCAGCTCAATTTCAGACTTGTTTCACCATTACTTAAATTGGATGACTGCCACCAGAAATAAGTTCAAATAAGGTATGAATTCTCTTTTGTTCATTGATATAGTATTATCCAAAACATAAAATATATATCCAAAATATGACATATGTAAAGACATTTCTAAAAGACTGTTATTTTATTTATGTGTACAAATGTTTACACACATATATGCACAGGTCAGAAGACAGTGGATTCCCCTGCAGCCCCAGATACAGGTGATTTTGAGTTGCTTAATGTGAGTACTGAGAATTGCACTTGGGTCCTCTGAAGAGCAGAAAGTACTCTTAACCATTTAGCCATTCCTCTAATTCCTTTCCTTGTTGTTGTTTGGCTGGTTTTTGTTTGTTTTAATAAGACAGGATCTCAAGAGCCCACAATGGCCTCAAACTCAATGTGCAACTGAGGATAACCTTGAACTTCTTATTCTCCCTCTCTACCTCCCAAGCTCTAGGACTGTAGATGTGTACCAACATGTCCAGTCTTATATGACACAGAGGATGGAGCTGCCTTAGGGTTTCATTCATGCATGCTAAGAAAACCAGCACTCTATCAACTGAATTATATTTTCAGATGAAAAAGAAATTTTTTCTTGTTGAACAATAATGCTATAAATTAATTTTCCATTTTCTCAATTATAAAATACAAAAATAATCTTACACATAATTCATTTTTTATATTTTGAGCTTATGAATTTATATATATATAAATATATATAAATATATATAAATATATATATATATGGGTGTTTTTCCAAAGGAGATCAGAAGAAGGTGTGAGAATTCCCCCTAGGAATTGAACCTAAATCCCTCTGTAAGAGCAGCCAATACTCTTAACCATGGAACTATTTGTTTCTCCAGCTCCACATGTACAACGTCTTACACAAACTTAGCCTAAAGTGTATTTTATTTTTTATATTTTTATTTAAAATAGACAATTATATGATTAAAGGAGAATTCATTTGATCCATATAGGTATGTTTGAATTTTCAGAGACTTTACTACTCTACTGCATACTAATTCAGAACACTAATGATCAAAATTAAGAACATATTTAAAATTTTGAAAATCTGAACATCAATAAGATTTAAAAACTGTAAATTTTAGGAGTTAGGTATTTCTACTTAAGATTTTGTGCTACAATATATAAAACTTTAATCAACATTTATTCATGTAACCAAATTTAAAATTTCCAAGGTTGTTAAAAAAAAACATGAGCACAGTCAATGAAGAAGTGGCTCATCATCACACTAGGGAGGATGAGACAGGAGGACTGCTAGAAGCTTGATGTCTAAACTACATAGCACCAAGCTAGCCAGAGCTACAAACCCTGCAAAAGTGCCTCTCAACATACAACCAATCACAACTACAGGTACTTCAAGATACCCTAGGCTTTAGAATGAGGGAGGGCAGGAGCTGGGGACAAAAAGGAAACATTCTAGGGACTGGTTGTGTAACAGGATGAATTACTTAATACTACTGAACTGTGTATTTAGAATGATGGTAAATTTTAACAGGTTACAGGGCATATGCATGTAATCCAATTCCTAGAGATGCAATGGAATCATGAGTTCAAGACCAAACTGAATTTCATAACAGACTCTGCTCAGAAAACAAAATCAAACAGTAACAATGATTTTTCTAAGGTTGAAATGTTTTGACTTCTAAGTAACTCATGACAAAACATGTAATATTCCTTTCTTTAATTCTAGCATATATTCAAGACTTCTTATATTGATTCAGTCAACAAATGGTGAAGAGTTTCCTGATAACTCATAGTCATTAGAAGAAGTTTCCAAAGTTAAGAGTGAAATCATCTTCTTGGAAAGTTAAAAATAAATCAGACCCATCTATCCAAAATGCAATCCCTCCAGAAACTACTTGTTGGTACTAACGTATCTGCATACTGTTTAATACTGTTCCTAGGAACAAGATGATTCCAAAAGCCATTTTAAAAAATTACTCTCTGTGGCCCTGGCTGTCCTGGAACTCACTCTGTAGACCAGGCTGGCCTTAAACTCTGAAATCCACCAGCCTCCACCTTCCATGAAAAGAAGGCACCAACATACCCTGCCACTAAATATTTTTTTAAGAAAAGAAAAACATACAACTTGAGATAATTCTACAGCTTTCTCTCAAGAAGCATTAATTCATTCTAGAAGAATAGCCATACAGGCCTGTAATTGCAGGCTAAAGCAGAAAGAACAAAGACTCAAAGACTTAAGATGCCTACAAAGACAGACTGTCTCAAAAACAACAACAAAACAGTTTGGGGGCATTTTTTATTGTTATTCTTTCTATCTATCTATCTATCTATCTATCTATCTATCTATCTATCTATCTATTAAGGCCTCACCTGGTGACAGAAGCCCATAACCACCCATTGAAGAGGCTGTAGCAGAAGAATCAAGAGTTCAGGCCTGTCTGGGCTACAGAGTGAGTTCAAGGTCATCCTGGGCAATTTTAATGACATCCTGTCTCAAAATAAGAGCTCATGGGTAGAGTACCTCCTAGCATGATAAGATTCTAGTTTAATCCCCTGCACCAAAAAGGAGGTCAAAGGAGGAGAAAGTGAAAGAGGGGGAGGGTAACTAATCACTGGTGTTTTTGTTTTTGTTTTTCTTAAATGAAAGTGAATCTAGCAACAGTGATGTGTCGACCTATCTTCCTTCTGGAATGAAGGATTTACTGTCTAGCTGCTGGGAGTGGTACAGGAAAACAAACCTCTCAGCTGTCCATTCACTTCCTTCAGGAACTGCCAGGGGCTCAATTGAGCTGCCTCCTCAGATTATTCAAAACAGGAACTTAAGGACCTAGCCCTTTGCCCCAAATTAGAAAATCTATGCCAACTGCAAAGTTCCTAAATGGGGTAAACTGAATTTTTTGTCCATTCTGTATTGTAGCCCAAACCACTCACCACCACCACCACCACCACCACCACCAAGTAGTATCTCAGTTAGCTAAAGTATACAGGAAAATGCCCAATTTGCAACTACTGGTGAAAATAGTTTAAGAAAGTAGACTTTAAAAACTAAATGAGATCACCAACAACTTGGCTTCACAGCTGTCAATCATCATCAGTGGTAGTGAGCAGAATAGAGATACTAGAAAAGGCAGAAATGTAGCCAATAAAAAAACTTCCCCATGTGGTAACTCAGGTAGCTTTCCAGTGGAAGGCAAAGTAAAAGCTAATGAATCAATTCTGTAAATGGCTAAGTGGCTTTGTACCATTTCAGTCTTACTGGGTTTTGTTTGTTTGTTTGTTTTATATCTCTTTAAGTAAAGAGGAGGAAGAGCTGGAAAGATAGCTCAACAGTTAAGAGCATTTGCTTCCAAGTTCAGGTCACAGTACCCACCTCTGGTGGCTCCATAACTCCAGCTCCCCAAGGGGACCTCCCCCCTCCACATACACACACACACACACACACACACACACACACACACACATATTTAAATGAGCCACTAAAAATCAAGACAGGTTTTAAAAAGAGTTTGGCTTGCAAGCCAAATTTTGCCAACCTCTTCTCTAGAAAATGAAATATATAAAAGCGTTTTTTAAGTAGGAGGAAAACAGTAATAGCAGAAAGCCATAAATAATTAGTTTTTGTAAAAGACAATGTAACAAAAAGTGAAAGTAAAAGGTCAGAAAATTCTTCAGTTGCTTAAGACATTTCTTGCCACAAAAGACAACCAGAATCAGAATAGTCATAGTAGTAGCAGATAAAAATTAAATCAAAATTTAATCTCAACTGCAACCAAAATTAAATTCTCAATTTGGGTTATGCCAAGGTTAGGATTCACATGGGAAAGGGAAAATAACTGGAACCTTGAAAGACTGGGATGACAAACATATGGGATGACTAACACGAAACTCTTCCCAGTATAAACTTCTTTTTCATACATAATTGTTTTGACATCTTAAAACCTTTCTTAGTAGGGAGATTGCCCCTCTCAGAACTAGCCAGCTTTTACAGACTTCAAAGACTTAGTGTTAGTACTTATACTCAAACTAGACAGTTCTCATTTTTAGGCTGTAATGCCCAGGAGACAACCAGGTCCTAATCACCAATCATTAAATCTATTATTCAAACCAATCCTAACTTACATCTGCCTTGCCCTTCTATGAAAAATTGCAAAAAGGTTCTGACCTAAACCTTTGCCCTCCCTTTCTGTCTTTTGCCTCTCAACTACTCTGGAGAACCCTAAAAAGCACTGGTGTACCTTCTGTATGTAAGCCTGAAAATACACTTTGGTTTTTCTTGAGCCTCTCCTATCTGTGGTCTCAAGATTGACCATTCCATCAAAGAATCCAAAATACTCATGTTCTTTTGAGATCTTTAAGCTTGGCTCTTGCATAACTTATTACCAGCTAGTGTTGCTAAAGATTCTAGTTTCACAGTAATGGAAGAAATGTCAGTAGAAATTGCGGAGTTAAAACCAAAATTCATTATTCCATACAATGGAATATTTTTATATTTATAGTGATTTTGTAGAACACTAGCAAAAAAACAAAAGTGAACTATGGAAATTAAAGGACAGAAGCAATCTACAAGTGTTTAAGTAATAGATGTAGATGTTGGTAAATACAGAAACCTACTGACACGCCACAGAAACTATGAAAACCAATAACCCATAATCAGAAGCCAGTAGATGGGGCAGAAGAGATCTGGAAGCCCTTCAAAGTACCCTTCAAAGAACCAGGAGGGCCTACTCAAGGGGATTGTAAAAGAAAGGATGGCAAGTGAGGCCAGAAGAAATTATACCCAGCACAACTGTCTCAAAAAGTCTTCATTCCCAAAATTTTGTCACTATTTGTCACAAACTCTACCAGCAGCCTTATGTAACCTGATGCCAAAATTGTCCAATGCAAACAGTTTTTGTTTGCTTACTTGTTTTGCCTCAAAAATCAGACAACTGTTAGACACTTTAGCTACTTGAAATCATAGATATTTAGGACAAATAGCTAAAAAGTTTTTAAAGCAAAGAGATAGGTGTAGACTTCAAATACTAGAACATATTCTAGGATTCTGTAAGACTATGTCACATACAGTACTTAGTCAAAAAAGACCTGAGAAAAAACCCCAAACTCTCACTACAGCCGAATTTCAGGATCCACACAAACAGGAAATGAGTGAGTTCCAGAGCAGCCTATGATATATGAGGCACTGTCTTCAGAAAAAAGAGGAAAAGTAGTAGAAATAAAAAGCTCAATAGATTAACTCAAGAGCAGATATAAACAGAAAAATCGGACAATTCAACATTTTGTACTCTGAGAATCAAACAAATGAAAAAAAATTAACCCACAGAAAGCTTTGGAACACAAAAAGCCAATAAATGAGAATAAAGAAGAGATATGGCAGAGTTAACAATTTGAAATAAATGTGATGAAAAACAATTGCTTAATTATTATAAATAAAATAAATTCAGAGATTAACAACATGATATACCATAATCAAACTGTCAAAAGTCTGTGAAAACCCATAAAACATCACAGAAAGTGACTCATTACAGCTGAATTCCCACTGGAAACAAAGAAGGAAATGTGAAGAACTCAAAGAACTGAAAGAAAGTCTGCCTGCTTGCCCAGAATAGATTCAAACTCTGACTTAACATAAAAATAAAGAACAAGACTGCCTAGGGCTGGAGATTGCTGAGTAAGTAAAGGTGACCACATCTCAGCTCCCAGAACCCACATCAATATGGAATGACAAACAGTCCATAAATTTGGCCAGTGACCTATATACACACATGTTGCACCCAACACACAATATATACACACACAAAGAAAAATAATTTGAGCTGAGTGATAGTGGTACTCGCCTTTAATCTCAGCACTTGGGAGACAGAGGCAAGAGGATCTTTGTAAATTCAAGGCCAGCCTACTAAACAGTTGAGTAGATCAGGACAGCCAGAGCTACACAGAGAGAATCCCTGTCTTGGAAAAACCAAAAACAGAAAAAAATGTTTTAGACTCCCTATATCTGACACTGGTACACATGAAAGAGAAGTTGAGTGAAGTGATACATACTTGCAATCTGAATACTGGAGGTGTGTGGGGGGTAATGCTGACTCTGAGGGCAACCAAATAGTGAGTTAAATTCAAAGTCACCCTGAGCAATTTAGTGAAACCTCCATTTCAAAATATAAAGTGAAAAGAGTTGGGCTGTTTTTCTTCCTGATTTAAGAAGCAAGTTCATTAAACAATAATTATAAGCCTGCATTGGTTAGGCATACATTGGCCATAAGTAAATTGTTAGAGAACAGCACAAAGACCAAAGTAAATAAAGCTTTATGAGAACGTTTTATATTCAATTTTAATTAAACCAGTATTAGTTGAAGCTAGATTACTGTAAAGTATTAATGTAATCTCCAGAACCACCAAGAAAATTAAATATGCATGTCGTCAACATGGTGACTCACACCTGTAACCCTAGCACTCAAGAAGCCAGAAACAAGATGACTGCCAAGAGCTCAAGGCTATCCTAGGCTACATATTAAATTCAAAGGCAGCTTGGGCTACAAAGAGCTTTTAGGCTAGTCTGGGCTACACAGTAAAACTCTGGCTCAATAAAGAGAAGATGAGCCAGGCAGCTATGGTATTCCCCTTTGATCAATCCCAGCACCCAGGAAGCAAAGGCAGCTGTCTGTATCTTTGGAGGTCAGCCTAGGCTACAGAGACAAGTTCCATAACAACCAAGGCTACACAGAGAAACCATGTCTCAAAACCCATCCACCCCAAAATAGGAAAGAAAAAAGAAATAATTATGATAAAAGCAAACATGTATTTCATTATGTATGCTGGGCCATTTTTAGTGAGCAAGGAAAAAAGGGAGGGTTGCCAACAACCTCATTGCCCAAAAGTTGCTTTTTTTTTCTCTTAATCTTTTTTTTTTTTTTTTTTTGAGATAAGAGTCTCGTGTACTTCAGCCTAGCCTCAAAATCACTACTTAGCTAAGTCTCCTGCCTCTATTTCTCTAGTGCTAAAATTATAGGCCTGTATGACATCACACCCAGTTTATGAAGTAGTGAAGATTGAGTCCAGGGCTTTGCAAATGATATACAAGTACTTTACTACCTCAGCTTCAAAATTACTACCCAGTTTCAAAATTACAAACTATTTTAATTTCTATTTTCCGTAATGTACTTTTTCTTGCAAAGGGTGGAGCAAGGCTAGATAGGGCTCTACCACTGAGCTACAGCCCCAGCTCTTTTTCCATGTACTTTTTTTCTTCTGGTTTTTCTCTGTGTAGCCCTGGCTGTTCTGTACCTCATTTTATAGACCAGTTTGTCCTTACCTGCCTCTACTCCCTTCCAGAGTGCTGGGAGTAAAGGCATGAGTGATGATATGCACTTCATTTTTATCTCTCTGTCTAGAGTACTATGACTCAAACCTAGATCTCAAATGTACTAGGTAAGTGCCCTATCTTCTTAAACTACACCTCTAGGTCTAAATTTTAAGTTTTTCACAACTATTAATAACCATAAAAGAGAAATAGAGTGCAGTTTATTATAAAACACAAAGCCAGTTACTCACACTTTCAAGAACAAAGCTAAATGCAATTTGTGAAAATATAAACTCAACTGTCTAGTAATAGTGGACTAGTTAAACAGCACAGTTATTAGAAAACTGTGAAAAATACTCTATAGTCCATTAGTAGGCTAGGAAAATGATCACTACAAGAGTAATAAACAGAATAAAAAGTATGACATAGCCTTGATATCTGTTTATAACAAAAGGATGAAAATATATTCATATTTACTTGCCATCTATCCACAAACAGAAATATCAGACATAGACACACATGAACCAAAAAGAAGCAACTGCCAAGGTAGAGATCAGAATACAGGGACTGATAAAGCAAGGTAGAAGAAAGGCACGAGAATTCTTGGAGAAGGACATAAGAAGAGAAAGCAGCCCCTGGCCCTGAAATCCAGAAGAAGCCAATTTCAACAACAGAGAATTCTAGCACAATTACCAGCTACAGCCTTTCTCATTTTCTAGCCAGAAACCTGAAATTCTTGGAATCTCAACAAAAATGCCCATTACAGGGAAAGGGTGATACTTCAAGCCTTTGAGTCACTAACTCTAAGGGTTTCTGGTTTTATCTTACCAGATAATTTCATTCAAGGCATCTCTAGAGTTGCCTCAGTGTACCTCATCTAACAAAAGAGAAAACAAAGGTAGGGGTGGAGATGTCATATAACCTTTTGAGATGTAACTTGAGAGCCAACAAAATGGTTTGCATAGCTAATTTAAGACTATCAATTACTAAATCTCCCTTGAAGAGCCTTCACCTAGACTTGAAAGAAACACTTAAACCACTTGGGTGTGTCTTTGGTTTCTTTTCAGCATCTATCTCTTAACACCTACACTTAAACTTCTATGTTGTAAGATGTTTCTGTCCCACACTTTTGGGCCTAGCCCAGCATTTTGACCAGCAGTCACACAGAAACACACAGATGCTTACGTCAATTTTATGCTGATGAGCCTAGGGTCCAGACATATTACTTGCTAACTCTTAAACTAACCCATTATCCTTCTCTTGTTCAGCCATATGGCTCAGTACCTTTTGTCGAAAGCACTTTAACTCCTCTCCTCTGCATCTCCTGGCATCTCTGGAGTGTCTGTCTTTGCGCTGAGATGTTGCCAGAGTTTTCTTAGTCTGGTAGTCCCACCCAAACTTCCTGTCTGCCTCTGGACAATCAGCTTTTTATTAAATCAGTAGGCAGGACAATTATTTACAATGTAAAAACATAATCCCATTACTCTTCTATTAGACTATCTAATAAAATCTCCAACACTTCTTAACTACACAAGCTAGTCTTAAAATTGTTTTCAAAGTGAAAAATCATGTACCCAGGTTTGGCCTGAGTCAAAGTACCTAAAGTCTAGAAGAATTTAAGTTGTTTAGGAAGCAGCATAAAGTTCTGTCTGTCCACCTCTAACAGTGTTGCTGTTTAAAAGCTAGTCTCATGATGCTCTCTAGCTTCCCATTTGCTAAATAGCTGAGGATGGTCTTGAACTTTTGCTCCTCCTGCTTCTACAAAGAAAGCACTCATTAATTATTAACAAGTATATGAACATGTAATGTTTCAGCTAAGGAATTAAATGCAATATATTTTCACTTTAAAAGTTCTACCACAACTGTGGTGATTTGAAGGAGGATGGTCCCCATAGGCTCACGTACTTGAATATTTGGTTCCTTGTTGATGGACTATATAGGAAGGATTAGGGGGTGTGACCTTGTTGGAGGATTTGTGTTTCTGGAAGTGCTGGGCCCAGTCCTGCTGTCTCTTTCAACCTCCTACCTGCAGATCAGGATGTAAACTCTCAGGTACCATTCCAGAACAAGCTCCAGGCCATGACGGAAATGAACTAACCCAATGAAACCGTAAGGGAGCTCCAATTAAAAACTTTTATTTATAAGATGCCTTGGTCCTGGTAGAACAGTATCTAAGAGAACATTCAAAACCATTATATCTCCATTAACAAGTTTCTTCATATGTTAGACAGGAAGTTTTAAAATAAAACTAGGATGATCTCAAATTAACAATGATCTTCCTGTCTCACCTTCCCAAGTGTTATTATTACAAGTAGAAACCAACACATGAGCTTTATGGTAAAAAGTCATAGATGAAATTACATGGTTCTAAGTTCTGCGTCAAAATAATGATAGCCAGGTAGTGGTTGCAGAGAACTTTAATCCCAACACAAGGAGACAGAGGCAGGTGGATCTCTGTAAATTCTAGGCTAGCCTGGTCTACAGAGCAACCAAGACAACCATGACTACACAGAGAAACCCTGTAGGTAGGGAGGTAGGTAGACAGACAGACAGACAGAGATAAGTAGAAATAGTTAAGCCAAGACTGATCAAGTAAAAGGCTTTAACTCAGAGTGCTTATCCAGGATGCACAAAGGCTTGGGTTCCACCCCAGAACCACATATTAACCAGGTATACTTTTACACTGCTAAAGCCCCAATATTCTCAGGAGTTCAACATTATCCTTTTCTACACAGAAACAAACCAGCCTGGTATAAGAGACCCTGCCTCAAGAAAGAAAGGAACTAATCATAAGGAGATATTCCTTAAGATGAGTAACCAAGTTTGTAGACAATCACAAAGCTGTATTTTTTTTTAAATATATTTGAAACACTCCACAATAAAATACTAAAGCAAGGTTACAGCAATGCAATTATATATATATATATATATATATATAATATAAAGGATAAACTTGAGGCCTGGAGAGATGGCTCAGAGGTTAAGAGCACTGATTGTTCTTCCAGAGGTCCTGAGTTCAATTCCCAGGAACCACATGGTGGCTCAAAACCATCTACGATGAGATCTGATACCCTCTTCCATACACTGTATACATAATAAATAAATAAATATTTTTTAAAAGAAATAAAGAATAAACTTAAAAGACGGGCAGCAGATAAAAGAAAATTTAGATTACAATAGAGAATTCAGGCATGGAGAGCCCTATGAGCAAAGACTATAGTAGCAGAATAATAAAATGTGCAGAATAAATCAGGATAATCCCCTTAGGTTGGTGGTCAGACTTTACAGGCTACCCAGGCAAAATTTCTTTACCTTCTTCCCCTTTAAGCTAAAAGAGACTCCATATTACTGTCTATGAGGTTATCCAGGCAAAATTTCCTTATCCTTGTCCCCTTTAAGCTAAGAGACCCCATATTATTGTCTAAGAAGGAGAACAATAAGCCACTCAAAAGTCAGTGTGAACTTGCTTTAGGATGAGCCTGTTTTATGCAGCCATTTCAATCATTTTAATCTAGTTCTCCTTATTCAACAGCCTTTCATGCTTAGGGACTGCTTTACCCAAGTGCAATGTTCTTAATACAATTCAACTTTTCTTGCTTTCACTTTTTGGGTTTTTTTGTGTTTTGTTTTTCAACAGCCTTGGCTTCTCTGTAGACTCACATATACCCAGCTGCCTCGATTGAGTGTTTCTTAACCTCCACACCTAACTACATGGTGGGGTAAGCTTTGTAAGAATTTTTTTTTATTTTACTTTATAGATGTATATGAGTGCTCTATCAACTTTATGCCAGAAAGGACATCAGATCCCACTATAGATAGTTGTGAGCTACCATATGGTTGCTGAACTCAGGACCTCTGGAAGAGCAGACAGTACTCTTAACCATTGAGCCATCTCTCCAGCCGGCTTTGCAAGAATTAAATGAAGAGCTGGGATATAAGTCGGATACAATGTTTGCCTAAAATACAGGAAGCCTGCTGACCTAAATTCAATCCCTGGACTCCCATGATCCTCTGACATCCAAACATATGCTGTACCCACACACATGCCCACATTCACACAGGCATACACAAAATCAAAATGTAATAAAAAAATTGGGAGTTTTTTTGGTAAAAAAAAGAATAATAATAATACAGTGAAATACAGGCCCATTTAGAACTTCAGATTACAACTAGAACAAAAGGAAATATTACAAAAAGTAGGCTGGGCTTGGTGGTGCCCTCTACTATTCCTTTTACTAGAGAAGGAAAGGCCAGAAGACTGCCATTAGTTGAAGCCACCCTGTGATGTGAGATGTCTTTCCTTACACTGTGAATATGCTTTATTACCATTTATTAATAAAATTGTTTTGGCCTATGGCAAGGCGGCTTAAAGGCAGGTGGGAAATCCAAACGGAAGTCAGAGAGATGCTGCAGGCTGCAGCCCAGAAAGCAAGATGTAATAGGATACATGTAAGCCACAGAGATACATGGCAATACACAGATTAATAAAAATGGGTTGAGTTGACTTATAAGAGCTAGTTGGTAATGAGCCTGGGCCATAGACCACACAATTTGTAATTAATATAAGCCTGTGTGTGACTACTTGGGACTAAGTGGCTGTAGGACTGCAGGTCTGGACCTTGAGGCTAGGCTGGACCATAAACCTCTCTGGCTACAACCCTGGGCTACCAACCAGGAATACATAGCAAGACCATGACTCAGTAACAAACAGAAGTGAGGAAGCAGGTAAAAGGAAAATAAGGAATGATAGAATGTGGAAGCCAAAGGAGAGTCTTAGACTGTCTCACTATAGAGCCCTGGTTGGCCTGGAATAAAAAGAAAAGTCTACCTGCCTTTGCCTTCCCAGTTCCAGGATCAAAGGGGTGCCCCCAACAAGACCAGCCCTAAAGGAAAAGACTTTAAGAAAGAAAGAACTGACAACAGAAACTGTACGCTTAAGCCCAATACAGTTTATAAAGCCACAGGATTTGGAAATTTGAAGGTCAATCATGAGCAACAAAAGCCTGTGCTCTACAATGTTCAAAAAGTACAAGACAAGAGACTGAGGATAGTGGGTAAGTGGAAGAGAATAAAGAAACTCTGGAGGACCAGTAAGATGGCTAAGCAGAAGGAGCTTGCCAACAAGCCTGAAAACCAGACAGTGGAAAGTGAAAACTGACTCCCCTGAGTAGTCTTCTGTCCTCCATCTGTGCGCTGGGGGAGATTACAAACCACAGACACACTAAACTTGCACAAGGCATAGGGTTCAGTCTTCAGCACTGCCAAAAAAAAATGTGTGTTCATGTTAGTTCCAGCTACCCAGGAGACTGAGACAGGGAATCACTTAAAACCCAGGAGTTAAGGTCCAGACTGGGCAACATTACATGATACTGTTTCAAAAAGTAATGTGTACATGATTAGTGCATTCAAAACTACCTATAAAAATGATAGAAATTGTCTTGTTCTTAGAAAGTAATAAAAAAATAATTTTAAATTTACAGGTTAAATATAATGCATACATTCAACACATAAAACTAAATATGTACTTCACAAGCAGTCTTAATGAAAGACTGATAAGCATTCAAGGCCAATGTGAGCCACCTACCAAGTTCCAAACAGCTTTTGCTGCACAGCCCTATCCCACCCTCCAAATGACTGATAGCACTTAAAAGTACATTCATTATTCCAGAAACAAATCTCAAATGCTATTAACTAATGGAACAAAACTATTTAATGATCTATACAGTACACACAAAAGCATATAAACAATTCAGTCATGAACATTTTATTCCAAAAGTATCAGTATAAAACAAAGAAAATGGCATAGTTTTTAATTCCAGCACTCTGGAGGCAGAGGCAGGTGGCTCTCTTTTGAGTTTGCCTGCCTTGTCTACAAAGGGAGTTCCAGGACAGCTAAGGCTATTACACAGAGAAAGTCTGTCTCAAAAACAACAACAACCAAACAAACAAAAAACCCTGAAGAGATGAGAAACAAACAAATCAGAGGACATCATATATACTATATAACTTTATTTAAAACAAGTACCCAGGCTGGAGAAATGGCACTTCTTCCAGAGTACATGAGTATATTCACAACAGGCAGGATTATAACACCTAGAACTACAGCTCCAGGGGGAATTCATTATCTCTGGGGGTTTCTGCACTTGTGTACACACTCACACTCTTATAAATGCATACACACACACAATTAACTATAATAAAATTTTTTAAGGAGAAAAAAAGCAAGTAAACAAAGACTATCAGAGCTACTATATAATAGATTATCTGAAAGAACCCCAACAGATTCCTTAAAGTCCTTTTCTGCTGTTGTAAAAGAACAATGAAAAAGAACTGACAAGGTAGATTTCAAAAATGGAAAACTTGTTAATTTGGACACAAGAAGCTTTCTTAGCTATTTACATTAACCATGCCTGAGTGACAAATTCAATTGCTAGATTAAAAAAAATAATAAACAGTACAAGGATCAAACACCACATAAAGAACTAGTTTATCAAAGTAAGCAAAAGCCTCAATGCATTTTTTAATATAATAATGTCTACCTACATGGTACATTAAGTCGGCATCACACTGTACTAGAAAGTTGTATGCCTACAAAACTCTAAATCCAAGCATATAAAAGTAGACTCTACATATTTAAAAGAAACCACAGGCAATATTGACTTAAGCTTTTTGCAAGCTGTAATCTCTAAAACACAAAAGTATTAAGCACAAATTTAAAACTACCAAATCTACTAAAAGGGTTATATAAAATATGTAAGATTTTTTTAAGTTTAACTTAACCCACTTTGTGGAGTAAAATAAGTTTACTGAGTTGCTGAGTGGGGTGGTACAAACCTTAAATCCTGGCACTTAAGTGGCAGAAGCAGATGGATCTCTAACAGAAAACCAGCCTGTTCTACATAGTAGGTTCCAGGCGGCCCAAGACTACAGAATGACTCAAAACAACCACAGGAGGTAGAGGCACATGCCTTTGATCCCAGTACTAAGAAGGCAGAGACAGGAAAAATATCTGAGTTTGAAGCTAGCCTCGTACCAGGCTAGCATGGAATAAGACCCAGTGTCAAAAACAAACAAAAAACAATTAGGGTCTGGAGAGATAGCTCCTGGTTAAGGAGTGACTGCTGCTCATGCAGAAGACCAGGGTTCGATACCCACCATCCATACAATGGCTCAAAAGCATCCATAACTACGGGAATGCTCTCTTCTGACTTTTGAGAACTTAATGGTACACATACATACATATTTAGACACACACATATAAATAATAAAAATAACTATTAAACACATACACACACACAGAGCAGGCCTGGTCTACAAAGTTCTAGGACAGCCAAGGGATACACAGAGAAACCCTGTCTCAAACAAAACAAAAACTAAAAATAAAACTTTACTGGTTCAATCACTTGTTTTGCAATGCTTTTGCCAGCAAAACAATACTACTTTTAATGTTTCTTTTCCTTTTTTGTTTGAGATAGACTCTAACCAGGGAGATCTAAACTAAGGGAGGTTCACCTGCCTTTTCCTCTTGAGAGCTGTGACTAGAGATGTGGGCCACCACACACCCAGGTATTTTGAATTTTTGGATGAAATGCTTTATAATCAATGTAATAAAAAGTTTACTCGTTCAAAAGCAGACTGAAGATTCATGTTTATCTGAAAACACTTTTCCTACATTAATCAATCTCACGTTTCAACATTACTTCTTCCTAAATTTACCAAAGTGTGCTGTGTGTTGTGTTATGTGTATAATAATGAACAATGTTGCTTGCATCCGAAATCCTCAAGTCTAAAAAACAGGTGTAACGTTTAAGTGCATGCTTTTTTTCTTCTACGCTTAAGTTATACCCTGGAAAGAAACAAAACTAAATACAACTACCCCACAACTCAAATAATCCTTTGAAACAACGCAGCAATTTTAAAAATTCAAGGCATGAACCCGAAACTATCATCTTCCAAAAGTTAGGATAATTCAAGTCTATCGGAAGTTCACATTAAGTGGACATTTAGCTTCGTTTTAACTTGTACCAAGGAAAATGTACATTTTACTTCAAATTAAGACCACTTCTTTCTGCAAACATTTCATGTAATACACATAGTCCAGTTTTGCTTTATAGGACGACAAGGATGCAGAAGTAAAGTCTAGACAAGCCGACTCAAAAGAGAAGAATTAGTAAAAGTGTTGAATCATTAAGCGCTAAAGAAAATCCTAGTGACTACAGCGGCATCCCAGGTATTTTTAAAAGTTGAGGGTGGGAAGGCAAACTTCGCCGGCGGGCGGCAAGCCATTGTGCTAGGCAGTAGCCCGAAGCGGCGCGGCTGTCAAGGGGCAAGTGCGTACCGAGGCGCGGGGGAGGGGGCAGGACGCCACATCGGAAGTGGGTACCGGGGCCAGGAGGCCACACACTCATCCCAGGCCCTCTCGGCGAGTCCTCAACCTCAAGGGGACACACAAGCGCCAACTCAGTGCCCAGCGGATCCACGCCAGACTCTGGCTCGGAGGCCTTGGGCCCAAGCCCGGAGCACTGTAAGCGCCTCCGGACCAGCCCCGCAGACGCCATGCTAAAAGCCAAAATGGCTGCCCCGAGGATGCCCGCAGCGCGCCGCCCGTGAGGAGGGAGCCGGGCCGCTGCGGGAGCGGGGGAGGGGGCGCCGGGAACGCAGTCGCCGCTCGCCAGCCGGAGCCTCCCAGGTAGGTCCCCTCCGCCCGGCAGGACGCAGGCCCCAGCCCGTGCCCCACCCCCGGGCCCGGGCCCCGGCCACAGCCCGCACTCGACCCCGGCGAGGTACCTGCAGTTCGGCCCGCTCCACCTCCCAGTGAGCCCTCTCCATCTCGAACCGAGCCCACTCGTGCTGGATGTAGTGCAGTATCCCCGGGATAGTGTACTGTTGCGGCCGGGACAGCTCGGGGCCTGCCGGGGGCCCCGCAGCCTCGGCGGCTGCCGGACCACCACCGCCCGGCGCTCCGTTCGCTCCCGGAGGAAGGCTCAGGTTCCCCCCGGGGCCCTGCTGCGGCCGGGGAGGGGTCGCCATCCCCTGGCCGCCGCCGCCTCCGGCCAGCTCGTCCATTGTGTGTGGGGCCCCGGCCGGGGCGCAGAGCGAGACACCGACAGCTGCGGGGAGGCTCGGGACGGTGGCCCCGCGCCGACGGCAGGGCGGGGGCCGGCCGGGAGAGGGCCGGGGAGGGGGGTCGCTGTCGTGCGCTTGCCGCCGATCAGAGCAGGGAGCTGCGGGCCGCCGCCATTACAGTCCCTCCTCCATCTGCCCGGCTCACTCACTCACTTTGGGAAAGGGGGGCCGCGGCGGGAGGGAGGGAGGGAGGGACGGGCGGACGGAGGGAGGGAGGGAGGGAGGGAGGGAGGGAGGGAGGGGGAGGACAGACGCAGGGCCGCCGCTCGCGCGTGGCACGCTGGGTAGCGAGCGCCTCGCCGGCTGCACGCCGGATAACCAAATAGAGTCCGGCCTCACCCCACGCAGGCGCACTAAGGATGCATGCGCCGCTCTTTAGGGGCGGGGAAAACCGCGGGTCCCGCCCCCGCCCTTGTGCCCGCCCCCTGCTTGCCTACTTTCGCCAGTGGAATCCCAGGGTGTAGCCGTGACTTCGGGGAGCGCGTGGGCCTCGGACTTCCGGGTTGTTTATTTCACCGCAGACAGCCTTAGGAGTGGTGTGGGTCTCAGCCGAGGGCCTGGTGTGTGCAGTTGGCTTCAGAGCCTGGCTTCCTATTGCCCTGGAATTCCTGACGTTTCTCTGGAATTCTTGGCGTGTTTTGCTCAATTCCAAGCGATCTAGCCTCTTTCTCTGCCTGTCACTCACTGTACCTCTAAGTTTCGTAGCACCCGTCCGTCCCCAGGATTGGGGACATTCACCTTTGACAAATGGCCCAGATTCTTCCGACTCTTTCACTGGTTCCTGAGCTTCGCCGCGACCTGCTTCATTGGTCACACTTCTGTGCTCCCCGCTGCCTGTTGTAACATGTTCAGTCTTTATTATTCTGAGATAGGTTGTGTTTGGGGAAGTTTAAGCGATTTCTTTCTCTTTTTTATTGAAAGAAGAGGTAGTGATATCTTGATTCCTGAGAGTGGTGGGTGGACGGGAAACGATAGCTTTCAAAGACACCTTGTTGGACTCTGATGTTTAGAAGTGAATGAACTCAGATATTGTCATTACTGGCAGAACTATTGAAGTGAGATTAAAAGTATTGTGAATACAGTTTAAAAATGAACTAAATCAACAACGACGTCTTCGTTAAATGGTTTTAGAGTAAAATAATACACATAAAAGGTCAGTTTTTTTTAATTAGTGTAGTGGGCATATTTCGTGTGTGTGTGTGTGTGTGTGTGTGTGTGTGTGTGTGTGTGTGCTTGCTTTCACAGGAATTGTCCTAGTAAATTTACAAGTTTTTAAAGTTAATAGAGGTAATAATCTGGCTCCTGGGCAGACTAATCTACAGACCAAGTTCCAGAACAACCAGGACTACACAGAGAAACCCTACCACAAATAGCAAAAACAACAACAACGAAAAAGACATAATGATTTAGCTGTACAATAAGACAAAAGAAATATTTAACAGCATATTGAAAAGAGGTGCAGTATTTACAGATAACAGGAAATTGCATATAAAATTGGTTGTGTTTTAAACTTTTATTTTCACTATGAAAGCCTATAAAATTTTTCACTATGGAGCTACTCAAGGGATGTAATTTCAGAGACAAAGCAATATACTTTATTTTGTCAAGTCTGCTATATCATTATAATTAATTAAGAAACTGATTGGATCTGTTGCACTTATTTTTACTGCCACATTTATGTCTGAAATGAAGTCTTAGATCACAATACTGTTTTCTAATGAGATTAGAGTACTGTTTCTTCACTTACAGTCAGCATACAGCTAGGTCATTCAGTCCTGTTCCTTGAGGAAGGACACATTTTTAAGAAGCTCAGAAATACCTTACACACATCCCCAGGAAGGAGCCTTTCAATATACATTCTGAAGGGCCTGGAGTCCACTTTCATCATGACTCTGTCGAAAGAGCAAGATATATTTCTAACTTCAGCTCAAGATAACACTGCCCCACACACACACACCTGCAAAAAGAAATTTGTTCTTTTATTGTCTGTCTTAACTGGATGACACTCTTCAAACCTAAAGACCTTTCTCAGAATCTTCTTTCCTGGATCTTCCCATTTCTGCTCCCCACATCACTCTGCTTGCTGCCTGACTAGTCTTCTAAGACAGATTTGATTGCCACCTCTGCCTAAATATTTTAGTCACCTCCAAATTTAGAACAGAGCCCAAAGTAGGCTTCATGGTGGCACTTGTCTGCAATCCCAGTTAGGTACAAGCAGAAGTATCAGAACCTCAAGAGCAGAGTGAACTCAAGGCCAGCCTGGGATACATGGACCCACACTTCAAATTATACATTCCCCTTTTCTCTGCCCTTACAGAGTATCCAGTCCTGTTGTAAGCAAATTACTTAATACCAACCATCCTGACTTTTTATCTTTGCATAAGTATTTCCCAGAAGATCTTTTAAAACTTTGTGTGGCTAAGTTTACAAATTCCAGTTAATTATGCATACATTAACCACCATTTTCTAAGTGTCAATAGCACAGTTTGTGGCTTTGGAGTTGTCTGTAGGGTTGTAGGCTGATCAAGGGAAACCCGTGTCCTTAATGCTTTCACCTTCACCTGTATATTGGTCCTCAGTTAGTATCTGAGGAATAACTTAAATTTAGATCTAACTAATATGAATATTTTCATATTCACTTCAGTCTTTAATTTTTTTGCTTTGGGTTTTTGGAATGAGTCTCATATCGCCTAAGCTGGCCTTGAACTTTAGATATGTTGCTGAGAATAACTAACTACTCGTTCTCTTGGGTTTCAAGTGGTGGGTGAACACTACCACAACCACCAATGCTTTAATTTTTAATTGAGGGGATTAGAGAGGTAATGTGTATGAGGAGTATACAAGTCTTTGTGCTTGTATGGAGGACAGAGGACAGCCTGGTGTTTGGCCTTGCTTTCTGCCTTGTTTGAGATACATTATCTTAATTTTAATTATATGCATTATGAGGAGAGGTCTGAGCATGTGAGGATAGGTACTATTGGATCTCGTTGAAGCTAGAATTAGGTGTGGCTGTGGGCTGCTTGACATGGATGCTAATGACCAGACTCTAGTCCTTTGCAAGAGCAAGTGCGAACACCACTGAGCTCTCCCTCTCTGCTTTGTTAACACACTCGCTGGCCAAGGAGCTTCCAGATAATCTCCTGTCTCTGCCTTCCACCTTACAGGAGGAGTGCTGGGATTACAGACATTACTACTTACTTCCAGCTTTATGTGGGCACTGGGATCCAAACTCAAGGCCTCATGCCTATCCCACAGTGCTTTGTCCACTGAAGCATCTCAGCTACCTCTCTCTGTGTGCTGCCCCCCACCACTCACCCCTAATCTTGCTGTATAGCCCTTATCTGGAACTCAAATCCTACTGACTCAAGTACTGAAAGTACAGTCTTACTTCACAACCAGCCTGGGTAAATGACTCCAACTGCCCAAGTATTAGAAATACAAATGGCAATGTTTTCTTCTCTGTTGGGATGATGTTTAACACTGTTAACTGGGCTTCTTGCCCTCTGCTGAGAACACTGAACTTTAGATAATGAGTTCCCAGGTTACAGTATCACAGTTCAGCTTACCTAACTGGAAGTCCCTCTCTGACCTGTGGCTGAGTCATTTCCTCTCTTCAGTCCCTCTTAGAAGCTTCCCATTCATCCTGTTCCTCACCAGATCCATTCATCCCTGCTCCCCGCCCAGATTCTCCTGGTTTCAGAATGACTTGGGGGTAGGCTGCGAGTAAAATACTGTTTCCCTCTGTAGTCCAGGCTGGCCTTGAGCTTTGTGATTCTCCTGTCTCTGCCACCAAAATGCTGAGACTGCAAATGTACATGCTCGCTTTATGATGATCTTCAGGAAAGCCTATTTAAGCCAGCTATGGCAGCTCTTGTACTTTCTACACTGGGGAGGCTGAGGCAGAAGAATAGCTGTGAGTCTGAACCCTTAGCTACATGATGAGTTCCAGGTTAGCCTAAAGTACACAGTGAGACCTTGTTAACAAAAACAATCAATCAAAAAGAGTGCTTATGTTTAATCAGCTTAGTTATGATTGTTCAGCCTTAGCTTATGCTTGTCCCACTAGCTCTTATAATTTAAATTAACCTGTTTCTCTTCATCTACATTTTGTTATGTCCTATTCAGTCTGTGTCTAGCTGGCCGGCAGCTGCCTGGCTGGCCACAGGCATCTCCCTCTGGTTCTCTCTCCAGCTTATTCTCTCTGCCCACCAGCCCCATCTATCCCTGTCCTGCCTAGCTATTCACCAGTCAGCTTTTGATTAGACTAATCAGATGCCTTAAGCAAGCAAGATAAAACAGCAACACATCTTTACATAATGAAACAAACGCAGCATAAACAAATCTAACACCTTTAAAAAAAAAAAAAAACTCTTTTATTTATTTATTTGCCTTGATGTTTTGCCTGGAACTGGAACTACAGACAGTTGTGAGCTGCCATGTGAACCCCGGTCCTCTGGAAGAGCAGTCAGTGCTCTTAACCACTGAGCCATCTCTCCAGCTCCCCAAATCTAACACCTTTACATAGTTAAGATAATATTCCACATCAAGATACTTTTTATTCTCTTTCCTACAGCTAATGTTTGAACCCATATATTCTGGTTTTGCCCAGCTAAACTTGTCATATTTAATGTACATGCATTATGCAAGCCGAAGTATATCAGGGAATTTCAGGCTTTTATAAGTTGGGAATAGATAACACTTGAACACTTTTTTCTCAGTTATTCCATGTGAGACATGCAGAGATTTATTTATTGTGCCTTTGAGAGCTAAGCAGTGCCTTGTGACCATCTATGCACTTTATGTCTCTAAGCACTTGCCGTCTTCCCACTGAAGAATTCAAACAGATTCATAGATACTATTTCAGTCATTGTTTTTCCTCGTCAGAAAAGATATGACAAGCATTCTCATTTTCATGGCTGAGAGGACAAGCCACAACACGGTCCTTGGTGACTTTAGCAAGCCCCATTATATAATAGGAAGAGGTCCCCACCCTTTCGTATCAGTAGTGTGTGTGCATTTGGAAACAAATAAAGTGACCCTTCACTATTTGTCTGCTACGGTTGGACTCAGTATTAGTATCTGGTTCCTGAATCTTGAACATGTTTGAAATTATAGTTAGGTGGTTTCAGGTGATTCAGTTACTCTGGAAAATAGCAGAGTGTTTACTTTTATAAAGAGAGCAAACACATATCCTAGGCTACCAAAAATAAGAACTGACCTAAGCTTGGAATAGTGGCTCAAGCCTTTAATCCCAGCACTCGACAGACAGAGGCAGGGGGATCTCTGAGTTTGAGGCTAGTCTGGTCTACAAAGCAAGTTGTAGATCAGCCAGGGCTTCACAGAGAAAACTCTGTCTGGAAAAAAAATAAAATAAAATAAAAAACTGAGTTCAAACTAAAGGAGCAGACCACATCTAATGCAGACACAACAGAAAAGAAGAAGGCAGTTCCAGCCTGCACCACGGCCTAGCCTGCCAAATGAGCTCAGAAATTGACTTAATAGAGAAGTTGTTTGAGGCTAGGGAAATTACAAAGTATATATGGAAAATATTTGAATAAGGCAAATAAAATATTGTGTGTAAAAAGAAAAGAGCCTTCACAGATTATAGAAAATGGACACCATACCTTTAAGAAGCCTGGAGTACTATATAAGATTCTAGTTCAAATTCATTCTTCAGTTGTCTGCTAGGTAAAGACTAAGAAAAAAAAAAGTAGGCTGTGGTAATATTTTGTAATAGCTAACTTACAGAGATGTCAAAATAAGAGAGAGATTGAGATTGATTGCCTGGAGCCAAGTCCTTCCTGTACATTGGCTGAGAATATACAGTCAGGTCTTTAAACATGAGAGCAGAATGATTGGAAAATATGACCAAGTGGGAAACTGGCCAGTCTTTCCAAGGTGATAATTTGACAAGCTTAAGAATGTGGCTTGTCTCCTAATGGAGCATCAGGGTATGTTCAAACAGATGGTGCCAAAGGATAGCTGTGCTGGGCAGTCTGTGCAGGCCACTGCTCTCCCCTGAAGACCATTCCCGTTTGTCTGGTCTTTTCTTCTTTCTGTTTTCTTTTCTCTTCTCTGGCATTGATGACCAAATCCAGAGCCCCACATATACAGTGCACACCACTGAGCCATTCCTTCAGCCTCTTAAAAATACTTTAAATTGCCAAAATTTCACAAAAGTATATTGTTTATAACAGCATGTCTTAATAAACCTTGTGTCTTCCTATTAGTAGCCCAACCTAAAGTGCATGATAGTTACCCGACAGAAAATGATGAACTTTGTTTTTCTTTCCAATACTAGAAATTGAACGCAGAGCTTTGTCCATGCAAGGCACTATTGCTCCTCCCAACCTTTTGTACATCTGTTCATTTGTGTGTTGGAGAGTACACATGTGCACACACATAAACACATACCAGGGCACACGTGTGGAGGTCAGAAGACAACCTACAGGAGTCAGTTCTTCTGCCATATGGGTATTGGGGTCAAGCCCAGGTCATCAGAGTCCACGGTGTTCCCCCAACGGGACATCCTGCTGGCCCTACTGTGTGGCTAAGGTGCCCAGGCTGGCTTCAGAATTTCTCTGTGTCCAGGACAGGGCTTGAATTTGTGATTCTCTTGCTTCAGCTCCTTCCAGTAACTGGATTTGGAAAACTCTTTAGAGACATTTAAAATAATTTTTATTGAACTCTGTTTCTTTCAGTTGAGGGTAGCAATAAGAATATTTTGTTTTTGCAATATTGAAGATGTTTCTGAGCAAGATAGACAAGCAGTTTGCCATTGAACTAGACCCTCTGCCTTTCCCTATGAGGCTCACCTCCCTGCACGGGGCAGAGTTGCTTTCTCATTCCTCTGTGGGTCTCAGGCTCCTTGACATGGCTGTGCCTGTGTCATGGCACACATGTCCTCAGGACCTGAGTCACTCAGGGGTTCCTCCTCTCTGTAGCAGCAGCTTTAGCTTTAGGTCCTAAATACTCTCACTGTATAATTGAGTCACTTCTTGGACATCTTTAGGTTCCATTATTATTTTTTAAGTGGATAGAGAGACTCTGTCTGGAAAAAACAAAATAAGTAAACAAATAAATAATTAAAAAATGGCTAGGTATGGTGGCACACTTTTAAGTCCAGCACTAGGGAGGCTGAGGCAAGTGGATCTTTGTAAGTTTTAAGCCAGCCTAGTTTACATAGTGATTTCATTATTATTTTTCGGTGCTGTGTACAGAGCACAGGGTCTTGCACACATTGGGTAAGCATGCTACAGCTGAGCTACTGTCACACTCCCAGTAGTTTGACACTAGTGAATGAGGTGTGGAAACTGTGATCTGTGTCCAGTTATGGCCATCACCAAATGGCTAAGTCATTTGTTCTTCTTTTAAGGACAGAGATGATAAGGAACAGTGTCTCATGTAACTCAGCCTTGCCTCTAACTTGCCATGTAGCAGGGACTGGCCTTGAACTCCTGACCCTCTTGCCTCTGTCTCCTGAGTACTGAGAATGTGGATATGTACCATCTTGGTAACTGAATAACTACACTTTAGGCCTAGATCATTGGTTCTCAACCTGTGAATCATGACCCTTTGGGTTGCATATCAAATATCCTGCATATCAGATATTTGCACTATAATTCATAAGAATAGCAAAAATACAGTTAATAATGAAATAATTTTATGGTTGGGTCACCACAACATAGGGAACTGTGGTAAAGGGTGAGACAAGCACAAAGGTAGTCTGTCCTGGAGGGAATTCAGACTGAAGCCAGACCGACAGAAGTGGATCCTTCCTCCATCATTTATGAGGAACTTGGGCAAGCATAGTTCCACGTATGTAAAAGGGAGATAAGGTGTCTGCAGTTCATGGGACTGTTAGAAAGGCTGGCAGAAGGCAGACCAAGTATTTAAAACAGCACCTAGCACCTAGTAAGCCCTGCATGAGCATGGTCTGTTTTGCTTCCTGAGTTAGCTGTCTATTTATTCTATAACATTTATATCCATGTATATTTTATATTGTTACTGTAATTCTTTTGGCCCACAATTGAAGGGTACTTCATGGCAGGGAAGGCCTGGCAGCAGAAACTTTAGCCGCTGGTCACAGTGCATCTTTAATCTGAAAGCCAAGGGCAACGAATGCTGTGGAAGCGGCTGCTTTCTCCTTTGTCCAGGACCTTAGCCCAGGGAATGGTACTACCCAGTTAAGCTAATTACGATAATCTGTCATAGGCCTCTTTCTTTGATGACTCTGGATCCTATCAAGTTGACACTATTAACCACCATGTAAATCAATACTGTGTTGCTCAGATAGTTACAGCTTTGGCCACTGAGAGATTTTCCAAGTTGTCTGGTCATCTTGCCTGTAAGTTCTTATAATAGCTTTATTTCATATGCTGTAAAAGTGAATGGCTTTTCCTGGGCTCACATAATTAATTATACAACTATTAGCACAAATTCCTGCCTTTGCAAAAATCACCTTCTAACTCCCTCTGGTGGTTTGAATGAGAATGCCTGAGTTTCACTTAGTGGAACTATTTAGGAAGGATTAGGAAGTGTAGCCTTGGGGGAGCTGTGTCATTAGGGCTTTGAGATTTCAAAAGCCCAGCCCTGGCCAGTATCTGCCTGCCTGTCTTCGTGTCTGCCTGAAGATCAGGGTGGTAAGCTCTCAGCCCCATTGCCTGCCTGCTAGCATGTTTTCTGCAATGATGATTTTTAGGTTTTTTTTTTTTTTTCAGTTCTTTATTTTGTAACAGAATCTCATTCTGTAGCCCCAGCTTGCCTATAATTTATTATGTAACCCAGGCTGGCCAGTGCCTCTGCCTCCCCAGGGCTAAGATTACAGGAATGACCCACCATACCTGTGTTGACTATTGGATTTAAATGGCAAATGACATCAAGTCTGTGTTCACTTGGTTAACAAGGAAGTCTTCTCCTTCATTTTACTCTTACAGTGGTATAGACATTTCAGGTGAGGTGTTAATTATGTCTTAGATAAACATGTTCTTAAGACTGGAACATCTGAGTTCAAAGGCAGAGAATCACCGTCGTATTTTTGTTATTTTTACATTTTATCAGGTCACACTTAGAAAAGTATAACAATTTAAAAGACTAATGACATTTTAAAAGTATAGACATGTACCTCTTTGATCTTATCAGTTTTTTCTCATTTAATCCACATAAAGGCAGGAACTTAAAGTCAGCACAGTTTGATGCCAGGGTGCTGCAGCACAGGGGGATCTTAAGTTTAGGGCCATCATCAGCTAAATAGTGAGGCCTTAAAATAAGTCAGCATGTGAACTACGTTACCAGAATTACAACATTACACTATGCAGTTCAAACCAGGGCTTCAGGCGTGTTATACAAGCCCTTTACCAAATGGGCTATATCCCAAACCCACAGTTTCCCTTTTTGAGATATTACATATTTATTTACTTATTTACTTACCTCTTTTGTTTGCTTGTACACGGGGGTGGGGGGGTGGGGGGGCTCACGTGGGTGGAAGATCAGAGGACAGGACAAACTCTGGGTCTTGTTCTATCCTTCCACTGTGTGTAACCTAGGATCAAACTCAGGTTGTCAGGCTTGGCTGCAGGCCCTTTACCTACGAGCCCTCTAGATGGGTACCCTCGAATTTGCATTGTAAGTGATGGTGGTGAAGTCTTCAAATAACTTTTAGGCAGCCTAGAAAGAAACACTTTGGTCAAGGATTTTGTGTTTGCGTGGTGTTACAAGATGGATTATTTGAGGTACAGGGAAAGCTAGAAAGGATGTTGTCTATCATCAGATGTCACTTGCCTTCCTAGAAATTATTGCCTCTTCTTTATTATCAATGACTTATTTGTTTTTTCTAGATTGTTCCATTGCATTAGAAAAGAGAATGCTGGGATGAGGATGTAAATTGAATGTAGAGCATTTGCCTGCCACATACAAGACCCTGGGTTTGATTCCTAGCACAACAAATAAAAATAGTAGCCTGAGAAGTGGTGGCGCACACCTTTGATCCCAGCACTCAGGAGGCAAGGCAGGTGGATCTCTGTGAGCTTGAGGCCAGCCTGATCTACAGAATGGGTCCCAGGTTAGCCAGGATAATACAGAAAAACCGTATCTTGAAAAACCAAACCAAACAAAAATAGTAGAATATTAATAAGAATAATAGAATATTCCCCAATCATTCCCAAAGCTATTGGATGTTCTAAAAGTTGTCTTCTCGCTTCCTCATACCCTATGGCACACCCATTTTTGTCCACATGCTAACAATAAATAAATAAACAAACAAACAAATACTAAAATGGAAAGCAGTTTAGGAAGACACTCATTGTCATTATTTCGCCTTCAGATGTGCATATACAACCCACACAAATTCTTTTTCAGTTTCTCTTCCTCTTGAGATCTTCCCTGAAAAGACATCCTGGCACCCTTTGTGTGGTGTTTCCCTAGTGGAGTTTCCATTTCTCTGTTCTTCCTTGTTTTATCAAAGCTTTATATGAAATCTTCTACCTTCATTGCCAAATCAGAACATCCTCTGCAGTCTTGTGCATTGTTGAACACATAGTTCATTAACACAGGAAGTTCATCCCTGTTCCCAGACCACACCCATTATTTGTCTGAGCACGTATTCTTTATTGTCTTACCTCAGTCTCATAAGTATTTGACTCCTTCTACCCTCATGACTAACCAGGGATAGGTGCCCTCTGCATGCAGGTGCACTTTTCAAGCCTGTTCTGGTCTCTTGGATCTCCTCTCCAGACTCTGGTTTAGCTGGCCCTGGCTGGACACTTTACAGCAGTAACAGCTGAGCATTCTACTTTGTCTCGCTGTGCACTCTTATGGAATCCTATGACTGTATATGAGCATGCAGGTGCTGTAGACTGTTCTTTTGAAAACCTGAATCCTGAGAAGTATCGATTCAAATGTCCCTGCCTGCCAGCCTTACTTTTAAAGTCAGTAAGAGAAAATGCTGGCATTGTAAGGTGGAAAGCAATTTGATCCCTTGATGTAACATCTCAGTGGGATCATTTTCCATCTCATTTATCACTTAATGCAACCAGGATATTTAAAGACAAAATTTTAACTATAGGGTGTCCTGTTGAACTTGTTTTGTTGTTATTGTTGTTGTTGTTTGCTTTTTCTTCTTTTGCCTGGCCATTGAAATACAAGTATATGTTTATAATTTATTTAAAATTTTAAATTTTTATTTGTGTGTTTGAGTGTGCATGCACATACATATGCTATGTCTTTTTTGATGTTGCTCGAGACGGGTTTTCTCTATGCAGCCCTGGCTGCCCTGAAACTTGCTCTGTAGACCATGCTGGCCAGTAGCAAACAGGAGCCAATCACATTGATATACATGATTTAAAATGTCAAACTAGACATTTGAGCCTTTTCCTTGGTTACTGGCCAATTCCCATTCAAGAAAGTGCTTTTCCTGATTTAGTCAACCGTTTATAGTACTTTAGAAATAAATCACAATTAATCCCATTCGTTTGTATGCTAGCCATTGTTGTTGTTTGAGGTAGAGTTTCATTTAGCTCAGACTTGAACTCCTGATTCTCCTATCTCAGCCTCTGAAGTGCTGGTATTACAGGTATGTGCTATAATCACACGTTAAAAATAAAAGTAAAGATGCATTAATGCATGAACAAAAAATAAAATAATTTTGTTGAAAGGATAATTTCTTGTTATTACTGTTTTGGCCAAAGGTCTCATGCATCCCAGGCTAGCCTTGAACTAAACATTGCTGAGAATGATCTTGAGCTCCTGATCCTCCTGCCCCACATCTCAAGTGTTGGGATTACAGGCATGCCCTGCCACATCCTGGGTAGTGGCAATTATTTGTAAGGAGAATAGAAGTAATGTATGACTAACTACCACAGAATGTGTGGCAGTTCCACACACAGCAGTGACTTTATCTCCCTGGAAAAGGGAGTGAATGACCACAGGCCTCCAACAAAGCCCAGCTGTCATCTCCTGGGTGAGCTGCTCTAGATGGCATGCTGTTCTGTTCAGTGACTGAACCCCAGGCTTTACTACACTGAGTCTAGTCTTTTATGGCACAGTACATGAGGTTATGGTTTAGGAAGTGAGAGATGCACTGGGAGAAAATATGGAGAAGCTTAGTGCATGGCTGAGGCTGTCGCTCAGGAGCAGGGTGCCTGCTTAGCATGTACAGGACCTTGGGTTCAGTCCCTAGCACTGTGAGGATTGGGAAGTACATTTTAAGTAAATACCATCCCTTGATGTTATTTATAGTCCCAACAATGAAATGATAATAATAGCTAGTCGTTGAGTAAACTGTTGCAGGAGACTGGATCCCTTTGCTTTTGCAAGTCACCTCATCTCACTTTCTTAAGCCAGAAGCAGCTGTCCATCTGGGGTTCAGAACATTAGGCAAACTGGAGGAACACTGCAGGCATGTGGAAAAGTCATAACTTGCCAGCTTTGTCATCCAAAAACTCAGGCTTTTAGGTAAAATCCCCAGCAAAAAGTTCTTACTAGTATCTAGCTTGACTTAGCTACTTTACCCAGCCTACAGCAAAGCTGGTTTATCTGTAACAGTGTACCTCAGCCTCAGTAACTTGGCTGAAGTTATGATTAGTCACAGGACCACTCATTTGCCAAAGGTGACATTCTCCTGTGCAATCTTTCTGTTTCAGTAAGGCTTAGCTTATTGTAGAGGTACCCTTTTTTTTTGAAGGAGAGGGTAATTAAAATGAAGAGGGGTGAGAGAGAGGGGGGGGAGCGATTTACTAGCCTGGATGTAAATGTGCCACATGTGTTCCTGATGCCCCCAGAACCCAGGAGATGGCATCAGACCCTTGGAGCTAGAGTTACAGATAGTTGTAAGCTGCTGTGTATACTGAAACTCAAACCAGGTCCTCTGCAAGTTCTCTTAAAAACTGAGCTGTCCCTCCTCTGCTGTAAATCCTAATTTCACTCTTTAAAAAAAAAAAAAAAAAAGTATTGTAGTATTTATTTAATGGGGGAGGGATGAGCACACAATCATACCACAGTGTACATACGGAAATCAAGAACAGTTTGCAGGAGACATTCTCTTTCCAGCATGTTGGTCCCAGGGATCTAGCTCGGGTCATCTTTTTTTTAAAAAAACAAAAAACAAAAAACTTTTATTTATTTATTTATTTGCCTAGAACTGGGAACGGGAGCTACTGACAGTTGTTAGCTGCCATGTGGGTGCTGAGAATTGAACCCCAGTCCTCTGGAAGAGCAGTCAGTGCTCTTAACCACTGAGCTATCTCTCCAGCATCCAGCTTGGGCCACTCTAGCCATTTTCAGGCCCTTAATTCGCTCTTGAACAGACATGGAAGCCTCTCCAAACATAACTTTTTACATTCAGAGACAAACTCTGCTGTTTGTCCTCCTCCCAATGGTATCTTTTATAAATCTTCTATGACCCTTACCAAACATTTTCTATTCTGGCTAGTTCTACTGTTAGTTTTTTAATGTTAGTTTTTTGCATGTGGGACAAACACACACACACACTCACTACCAGATGCCACACGAGAGTTTGTTTTAGAGAGTTACCGAGAGGCAGGTACCTAGAGAAGAGCAGGAGAGAGAAAGGGCAGAGGGGAAGAGAAGAGGCAGAAGAAGGGAGAAAGAGTGGGCTGCCACATGGCTTCTTTTTAAGAGACCAGCTAGAGTCTTGTTTGTTTGTTTTTTGTTTGTTTGAAATAGGAAATCTCTACATAGCCCTGGCTGTCCTGGAATTCACTATGTAGACCTGGCTGGACTTGAACTCACAGAGGTCCACCTACCTCTATCTCCCAAGTGCTGGGATTAAAGTTGTAAGCCACCATGCTCAGAAAAACAAAGTTAAACCTATCTTATGTTGGCAACACTATCTTTGTGTGAGCAGTTAGTGTTTTTTTTAATTTTTATTTTTTTATTTTATGTGAATTGGTGTTTTGCCTGCATGCATAACTGTGTAAGAGTATCAGATCTTGGTATTACAGACAGTTGTTAGCTGCCATGTGGATGTTGGAATCAAACTCAGGTCCTCAGAAGAACAGTCAGTGCTCTTAACCACTGAGCCATCTCTCCAGCCCCTAATTTAATTGTTTTTATATATTTTTAATTTTGTATATACAGGTTTTTTCCCCAAAAGTTGTCTCTTTATTTTTCTCTATGATGATAAATTACATAAAAACATCCAAAAAAAAAAAAAAAGTGACCTCCAACAAAGGGCTCAGGTATACAGTGTTTTACCTGAATATATATCTGTTCACCACTTGCATGCCTGGTGTCCTGAGAAGCCAAATGTGGGGGTTGGATCCTGGGAACTGGAATTATAGATGGCTGTAAGCTGCTGTGTGAGTACTGGGCATCCACCTGGGTATTCTGGAAATACAGCCAGTGTTCTCAACTGCTCTGCCTTCTCTCCAAACTATTACTCTGATTTCTTGACACAGAGTCTCACTGTGTACCCCAAGCTGTTCTCAGAGTTGCACTGATTCTCCTTTCTCTGACTTACCAGTGCTGGAGTTATAGGAGTATACCACCAAGTCTCATGTTTCTGTAGTTTTTGTCTGTCTGTCTGTCTGTTTGTTTGTTTTTTCAGAAGTCTAATAAGGAAAGTATCAGGAAAATCTAAATTAGGAAACTGGATTCTGTAGTCTAAAGTCCTGCCAGAAACTCAAATACCTGGCAGCTGCTTCCCAAATAATTTACTCAGAGGCTTATTATAGTGAATGATGGGCCAGTAGCTCAAGCATATTACCAACTAGCTCTTACACTTAAATAATCCATAATTCTTATCTATGTTTAGCCACATGGCTTTACCATTTCTCATAAGACATCTTCATCCTGCTTTCTCTGCAACTGACTGGTGACTGTGTCTCTGCCTTTCCTCTTCCCAGAATTCTCCTAGACTGGTCACCCCACCTATACCTCCTGCCTGGCTACTAGTTAATCAGTGTTTTATTAAACCAATATGAGTGAGAAATCTCTATAGTGTACAAGAGCATTATCCCACAACAGGATTCTGTACTTGTTTCATTGCTATGATGAAATATCCAACAAAGGCAATTTAAGAAATGAAGGCTTATTTTGTTTCACAGTTTGAGGATATGACTGTGTCTTCCCATCGCGGTGGGAAGACATGGTGATAGCTTGTGGCACTAGTCACATAGATGCTAGTCATGTGACTTTCGTGCTGGTCACATAGTCAAGAAGTGGAAAGCAGTGGTTGGTGGGGCTCAGCTCTCCCTTTTAATTCGTAGACTCAAGTTCATGGAACGTTTCCACCCACATCTAGGATAGGCCTTTCTAGCAAGTAACCTAATCTAGAAACTCTTTCTAGATAGCCAGAGGTTTGTTTCCATGGTGATTCTAAATCTTATCAAGTTGATCATCAAAATTAACTATCTCAAACACTTTCTGCTGGGCAGTTGGCCAGTCTCTTCAAGACTGTCAGTCAAGAGAGTGCAGACTGGCATTCCAGATGGAGCAACAAGAACAGAAGGAAGACTTTAGGGGGAAATGGATGAACTCCAAATCAAGCCTGCAGTTAGTCAGAGTGTATCAGTTAGAACTCATTTTTTTTTAACTTTATTTATTTATTATTTATTTATTTATTTGCGTTGGTGTTTGCCTGGAACTGGAACTACAGACAGTTGTTAGCTGCCATGTGGGTGCTGGGAATCGAACCCGGGACCTCTGGAAGAACAGCCGGTGCTCTTAACTGCTGAGCCATCTCTCCAGCCCCGAACTCATTTTTTTAAATTTAAAGTTTATTAGATTTTTATTTGTGGGTGTATTGTATCTTTGTGTGTATAGAAACACTTACATTTGGGCTCCTATGGAGGCCAGAAGAGTGCATTAGAGCCCCTGAAACTAGAGTGACAGTTGATTTTGAGCTGTCTGATGTGAGTGCTGGGAACTAAAATCGGTCCTCCTCAGGAGTGTGTGCGCTCTACTGCTGAGCCAGTCCTCCAGCAGCCTAGTGTTGGCTCCCTAGTGTTAATAAATGTGGCTTGATCCTGTGAGGATCTGATAGTGACTGTCTTCCTATCAGAAACAAAGAATAATCTGTGTTACACAAAAGAATAGGTGAACCAAGTGAGGGTAACCCAGTGAGACAATTTCTTTTTGCAAAAAAAGGGCGTACAAGAACCAAACCAGGTTGACAGCACACGGAGGCCAACAAGGCTCCTGTTTCATCCCATCCCATTGGTAGGAGCTCAGCTTCACAGTCTGAACTGCTTGGCTAATTGGTGCAGAGGGGAAGGTTCGGAAAACAGGAGGCCTTGTGGGCTAACTACCTTAGATTTAAAAAATATATGTGCTTCTCACCTGTGCAGTTTTTCTACAGCCCTAAAATTATTCCAGATTTCATTTTTCAAACATAACCTTTATTGATTATTTGGGAATTTTTACACAGTGTACCCCAATCGCATTTGGTTCCGATTCATTCTTCCCAGGTTCACCCTCCCAGTCTTAAACCTTCCCCAAAAGAAGAAAAAAAAAACACACTGAGTCCAGTTTGTGTTGTTCATATACTCACTGGGAATGCAGTGGCCAGCTCCTTAAAGAAAACAGATTCCTGGGGCTGGAGAGGTGGCTCATAGGGTAAGAGCACTGACTGTTCTTCCGGAGGTCCTGAGTTCAATTCCCATCAACCACATGGTGGCTCACAACCATCTGTGATGACGTCTGGTGCCCTCTTCTGTACACTGTATACATACATAATAATATTGTGGCCATTTGCATTCATTATTTCAGAATTGATACTGAGTGTAAAAGGAATAACTGTGAGATTCAATAAAACTGTCTAGAAATAGAACCTCAAGCATAGCCCCTGACTGATAACAAGTTACAAGTGTCACTGAGTCTGTTTATGCACATGGCTTCTGAAAGGCAGCCTGCCTCTGACCCCCTGCAGTGCAGTGACTCTGCCCTCTGACCCCCTGCAGTGCAGTGACTCTGCCCTCTGACCC
>PVIH01004364.1:9388-46981 GCA_004025045.1 Sigmodon hispidus
TTTTTTTTTGTTTTTTTTTTTCTTTTTTTTTTTTTTTTTTTTTTTTTTTTTTTTTTTTTTTTTTTTTTTTTTTTTTTTTTTTAAACAGGGTTTCTCTGTGCAGCTCTGCTGTCCTGGTACTAGCTCTGTAGACCAGGCTGGCCTTGAACTCAGAGAATGGTGTGCCTTTGCCTCCTAAGTGTTGGGATTAAAGATGAGTAGGCCACCAGACACTACATATCCTAAAAATTCAGGTTCTCCACAGAGAACAAACACTTAAGATTTTGATGCTTTCATTCTGATTCTCTAAAGAGAAAAACCTCCTTTCACTGTGTTGGGAACAGAATAGGCTTTGAAACAGGAAGAGGTGGGTCCAAATTCTGTCTCATACTGAGTGAGCAGCCTTGGGAAGTTGTGTAACTGTGCTAGTCTCCCTGGACTGGAATTGGAAATAGTAAACTGTGTGACTGTGACACTAACAATAAACCTTCATATGGAATAGACATTAAATGTTTCTTCTGGGGTATGTCTGGGATGTGACCAACCCTCTTTCCAGGCTCTGTTTCAGCTCATCTAGATCCAGGCCTGGGTTACCCTAATAGTCTCCTGACTAGTATCTATATTAATGTATTTCTGTTGTAATTAATGTCACCAAATCCATATTCTTTATGGAAACCTTCCTTTATTCACTTATGAAGATCACAAGAGGGTCCCTGTTATACTGAGAATCTGTTGTGTAGGCGGTCAACACAGCTGTATCACCTCCCATAGTATTTATCCAGCCGTGCCTTTACCTGACTCCCTTTGTTCTAGAGTGGCTAGCCTTGGTACTACTCTTACTACACTTGCCTTCCTTTATTCTCTTACATCTGGTAGTCTCCCTCTTCCTTTCTCAGAGCCTTTTAATTCTAAAGCTTTCTTGTCCTGTAATGCCTCTCTGGTGACTCTGGACCACCAAGAACATGCTCATCACTGAAGTCCCGCAGCAGCCCTCAATGGTGCAATACCATTAGCTTTGACTGCATCAGTGTTTTGGAATATCTTTTCTTTCCAACAATTATGAGACATCCTGGGTCTGGAGCCATACCTTACTCTTCATGTCTGTTGCCTTGCTCACTATCCTATTCCCTAAACTATCACAGCAGAGACGACACACCAAAACATGTATATAACAATTGTGAAGCACAGATCCATCCTTGAAAAGCCATATCTATATGGCTTTTGTAGTAACACACTGCCCTTTGCTGACTTTACAGTGGAGTGAGCCCTGGGCAGAGTTTGACTCTTTGTATTTGGAGACAAAAACTATCCCAATGAGTGTCCTGACGTATGTCCCCAAGACTTTGTGTCTGGCATGTATAGCATTATATGTCTATAACATGCAGTGAAGGAATGCCAGGAAGTGACCATCAGTCTTTCTGGATATTTAGAGAATCTAGCAAATTGTGATATGACTTTCCCAACAGCCATTTCCGAAAGCATTGTGACGTTGTGGGCTAATACGTACTCATTAGCACTCATGAGAGTCGACTTTGTGTCAGCTTGACTGGCGTGTGGACAAACAGAGTAAGCACTATTCCTTTGTACATCTATGAAGGCATTTCTGGATGAAATTAGCGTTTGAATTAGTACGATGACCAAAGCAGACCATCTTCTCAGGTAGGTGGGTGGCAGCCAGTTTATGGGAAGCTGGATAAAATGAAAAAGCCAAGAAAAGGAGAATTTACTTTGCCTGACTGATTGGGCAAGACTCAGACTCTCCATCTTCTGACCCTCAGCAATGCGCCTTACCTTTCCTGGGTCACTGACTAACACAGAACTCTGATGGAGCTTCTTGGCAAATGTTCAGGTGTTCCATAAAAAGCCCATACCAACAAATTGAAAATCATGTAGATTGGATGCTAAGGTTGATTAGTTGCAGTCACTGCAAAAATGTCTACTTTTTCTTTCCTTCTTTGCATTATATCTACACCTTCTAGTGGTATTCTCTCTACACTATGAACTTGAGATAGGATCTATTTTAATCAATAAGACAGAAGCAAACATGTTTTGGGCAACGACATGAAAAAATTCTTGGCTTTTGCACATTTGCTTTTGAAACCTTGAACAAGGGTGGTGAACGAGCCCAGGCTAGCCATTGGGATTATGTTATTTAGCTTGTTGTCTTCCTTTCTCTAATCAATGGAGTACAGCCACTTTGATTACCAGCAACAACCGCCTAAAGAAGTACACATGAGACTGAGTTAGGCCAAGTTAAATCCTAGGCTAAACTTAAATGTTTGAAAAAAGATGACTTTAATGAGAAGTCTGCTGTATATTCCTGAGACCGTCAAGGAATGGCATGTAGGATGAACACACACAGGATTGAACAAAATAGGTAGCGATTCAATTAAACTACAAGTGTTGTGAGATAATCTTTTTTTATGCTGTGAGAACAAGTCTTTGCCAAGGATCCTTCTAATTGGTTTAATAAAGAGCTGAATGACCAAAGCTAGGCAGGAGAGGACACGCGGGATTTTCAGGATGAGAGAGGTAAAGAAGGAAGCATCTAGGTGGACAGATTATACCAGCAGACTTGAAGCAAGTCAGAGAAGCCATAATGAGAAAAGATAACCAAGCCACATAGCAAAATACGGATTAAAAACATGTTAATTCATTTATGAGAGCTAGTTAATAAGAGGTCTTAGTGTCATTGGGAGCTGGTGATCCAAAGAAAGTTTGGCAACACTTGGCCCTAAATGTCTAACATGTAAATCCATATTAGGCCTGAGAAAGCTTTCTGGTGAACTAGGTCTCTTGGGTAGGCTCACTGCTTATGGTGTACAGTGGTGTTGCCCTTTTAAAAGGCCCTGATGTAAGTCAGAATGCTTGAGCAGCCAGCATGCTAAGTAAAAATGCCTACCACATTGCGGATACAACAGCTTCCCAGAACTGGGGCAGTTAGGAGTGAATGGAATGGTTAGGCTGAAGAGGACAGAGCCAGCTATGTGCTGAGTTAGCTGTTCAGTGGAAAACCTAACATGTTAAGGTTTAGCTCAACCAGAGGAAAAAAATATGCTGCCGACATGCATAAAGTCAGGTCCAGGCCAAGAAAACCTCTAAACAAGTTACACTATGCTTAAAAATGTACTTAGATGCTAAAGAAAGAAAAGAAAATATGTATAGACAGTCATTAAAAAGTAGCCCAGGTGATCCAGCTTCTCAGGATGCTTCCATTACAGTTTCTTCAGACTTCTGCATCCAGAACAGCTTCAAAGCTGCTAAGTGAAATGGTCCGGCCTCTAGTCAAGAATTTAGATAAGTCTTACACTTTCCCATCAGAGTCTGGACAACAAATCATGCAACTAGCTCTCCCAGGACTTGTCTATTATCTTAATTTTCTTTAGGATCCTCTAAAGATGTCATCACCCCTAGACAACAGGAAATAGTCTAGAGGTAGGATGGGTGGGTTTTGGTAATTCAATGCATTATGAATGTTTATCATCATTTTGAGTGTTGATTACAAATTATTATTGGTCATGGTCAATGAAAAAACTAAGCAAAGGAGATTAGACTAAGAGAATCTCTCTTTGAAAAGAAAAAAAAGAGGATATAGTATAGAAATGATAAAAGGGCAAATTATTGAATCTACTTTTAAAAAGCAACTAGTAGTCTCAAACATTTTACATTGGTATGGATTTTTGTATACTGATACAAAAATTAGGTTATTTTTGTTATCTGTATTGTATATGTTTCTACTCTGTTGAAGGTATTGTATTTATGCAGCTCATTTAAAAATGTAATGTAAAGTTCTTAAATGCTAATATTATAAAATATTTAGGATAAATAGGAAATGCAGGTTAGTAGTTAGTCATCTATAACAATCAAACTTGTAGCAATGTTAAGTATATTTTCAAGTTCAATAATAGATATAGTTTAGATAGGGCGGTGGTCTTCAGAGACCTATAGAATATGGTATTTAAGATGTTTTAATAACACAAAGTTTTTTATGATAGTGAGATATGTCTGCTTCAGACAGCACCAATTTACTTCAAAGAAAGGATATAGGGCATCTAAGAACCTCCATATGGAGTTTGTTTTCTATGTGGCAAAGAAACTGCCCTTGCTTTTCTTTCTGATAGTATGTTGTTCAAACTGGACAAGCAAGACACTAAAGTATATGACTATTGAACTTTGCCAAGACAAGGTAGACAGTCCTTCAAAATTCCTGCTTCACAGAAAGTCTGTCAGGTATTCTAGGCCTGTAGGCTGAAGATGGATGCTCCAACATTGCAGAGGAACCTTGGGTGACTGTTCAAATAGCCAGGTATCTCTGTAATTTCTATAATTTTGGAAGCTGTTTACTTTTCACTTTTGTTTACTCAGGTAATATTTTATCTTTCTTAGATCTTTGATGGGTTTGAAGACTAGGTAGTTATAGCATATTTTTGTATTTGTATGTTACCAAATTCAAAAAAGAAACTTACAAAAGAGATGTAAAGGTTATAAAGGTTGAGAGAAAAACGCTTAAGCTGTTTATCTAAGGAAATGTTTTAAAGTCTAAAATATTTTTAGGATGGTAATACAAGTTATGATAGAAAGTGGTTTAGGTATAAAACTTTAGATTCATCAAGATAGGATAGATAATAGAGAGTATTTTCTCCAAATTTGCCAAATTCAAATGGACTCAACATTGTGAATATAATCCTGATCTGATAATTGTTCTTATCGTATATAGTTTTACTGTGTTAGAGTTAAAATTCTTTCTTCTCATTTAGACAAAATAGGGAAATATTGTGGGATAATTTTTTCTACACTGCAAAGTTTTGTTTTTGTCAAGGATCCTTCTGGTTGGTTTAATAAAGAGCTGAATGGCCAAAAGCTGAGCAGGAGAGGATGAGTGGGGTTTCTGGGGAGAAAGAGGAAGAGGATAAGGAATCTACGCATAGCAAATTTCACCAGCGGACTTGAAGAAAGTTGGATGAGCTGTACTAAGGAGAAATAACTAAGCCATATAGCAGAATGTAAATTTTAAAATATGGGTTAATTCAGTTATAAGAGCTAGTTGGAAACAGGCCTAAGCTAAAGGCTAAGCTTTCATAATTAATAAGAAGTCTTAGTGATTATTTGGGAGCTGGTGATCCAAAGAAAGTTTAACAACATAGAAATGTCAAGATCATTGAGAAATGGCAATGATAACTGATATACTAGGCACTTTCCTTGCTTAAACTCTGTAGAAACCTAGAGAACACAAAATATTTGGTTGCCAGCATTGGAAGATACAGAGGCAGAACTATGGTGCTTTTAGGATAAATGGGAAAATGAAGAAGCTTTTGAACCACTAGAAATAGTTGGCTCAGTTTTATTCTGTTGGGTTGATATAGACCAAAGTTTGAGTTGGAATTTCTAGAGAATGGTTAGGCTGGTGTTCTAAATGACAGCAGAATCATGAGCTAGGATGAGTATGCAGAGAGACAAAGGGACCAGGAGCACATAGTGGGGGTCTGGCAAGAACAGAGCCAGATCCTTGAACAGATAAGCTTGGGAATTTCTGTGCCATGGCTGTTGTGGAGGCCATTTATGTTTTATTTTAATCTAGTGCCTAGAGATGATCAGGAGCACTTCTGATCTGGGCAAAACTATTAAGGGCCTTAGAAGTATTTTCCATCTGTTAAGATGGAAAATGCATGATATTTTCACCTGGTAGAGAAGCTGAGGACTGTGACTGGACCCAGCATGGGAGAGCTAATAACCTTTAAAAAAAAGCATACCAGGAGGACTGGGGTTAGAAAAATGTAAGCAAGTTGGTAAGGAGCCACAGTGTATGAGATAATGCAAAGGGAGAGGATGTGAACAGTGTGAGGTGACTTCTCAGGGACTTTAGGGTACCAGGTCTAAGGAGGGCACTGGTGACTGAAGCAAGTTTGTAGACAAAAATACACTTTGTGTATATGTTATATGTGGGTAAGAGAGAAGGTTTGGGATCAGAGAGAGCCTAGGAAGGGGTAAGGGCACTGACATCAAAGTAGTGACTCACTTCTTTGCCTCAAACCCAGTGAGAGGTGGAGCAGATACCTTCTGACATTGAAGATGCTCATACTTCCCAAGTCTACTAGGACTTCATTCCAGAGACTCAGGGTTCCTGAGATAAGTAACCTAGTTAGAGTTTACCAGACTTTCCTTGTAAAGAAATTTTGTTACACAGGAAAGAGGACAGGAGGAACTTATCTCTGGATTCAAACAGTGTAGAAAGAGTAGAATACACTTGCTACACTCAACTGCTTACACAAACGAGCCTCTGTCCTCACCATCATAACTACCTAGTCACTCTTGCATGGTGCTTCTCGAAAGTTCTCAGTGCATCATCTGGGTTCACTTATATTCAAAATGAAATGAGGTGAATGAATGAACAGCTCTTAATTCATCTGTGTCCAGCTTTGCCTCCTTGTGGGTCCATTCAACATGAGACTGACATCTCAGTGATCTAGCTAAAACTCAGTCTGGCCAATTTAAAGTCCTTCTTTGATATTTACAGGATCAGGTCCAAACAACTTAGCTTGGAATACAAACCCCTTCTGTAACTCAACTGTAACATTCCTATAACCTTACAGATATCTTGCCTCCCTAGACATCCTCCAGCCATAGCGAACTTCATCCAGGTCTATGATACTTGAGATGCTTCTGTCTGCATTTTGCCCGAGATATGTTTTCCTGTAACACTTTTTTTCTGTTCCAGTCTCATGGTTGCCTTTGTAGCATTAGGTAAGTCTGAGTGATGTGTCTTCAGTGAAGCCTTCCATGAGTGGAGTTAAGGTATAAATCCTGTCTCTCTTTGGATTTAGCTTTGTTATCGTACCTGGCATAAGTGAAAGGCATGTATTTGTGAATACAACTAGATGATCATATTCATGGAAATCAAAGCTCCCTTTGTAAATCTCTTTCTCCAGTGTGCCACCATCTATTATACTTTTAATCAATGTTTAAGTAAGGATTTGGTCTAAGCCACCCCACTTTTCTCATAGACTATCTTGTGTAGGGTATTACCTAAGTCACTATCTTGGTTAAGCAAGGCATAGCTACAATTGTGAGTCAGTTTGATATTACTTGATCATTATTTGGTCCCATGGTGAAATACAGAAGGGTCATTTGTGTTTCATCCGTATCCCTAGAAAGGCCTTGAATCCTGCTCTTGAGGATGACGCAGCCGACACCTGCACTCATCGTTTTCTATCCCTGCTTTTCTCAGGAGAATCCTTCGTATTTGTTTGCATCTGGCTTTAGAGAATCATTGACCAGTGGCTGTGAAGATCTGCTCATGACGTCATTTCTACATACCCTTGTTTTAGAGGCTTCACTTCTACCTGCCAGAGATGTTTATACAAGAGCATCCTTTTGCTATAGATTCAGGCTGTCACCAGGTTTATATTTCAGGGAGTTTATAGCCTCTACCATTTCCTCAAGCTGCCCAGTAAAGTGTCCCCCAAATTGAACTTGTACCTTTGGAGATAGTTCCATGCCATCCATTCCGCTTTAGAGGAGCCAGCACACATAAACTATATATCCAGTGCCTCTTTAGGAGTGAGTTTTTGCTCTCTGTTTGTGGACACAGAGGGTTGACTTTTCAACTGGGAAACTGAGGTGAGATAGATTGCATGGGAGGAGATAAACGACAGTCACTACATTCAGCCTTGAAAGATAACATTCTGAATTCTTTTCCACTGGGCAGATTAAGCCTTCTATTTGAAAGTAAAATTACAAGGAAAGCAGAGTCCAACCTGAATAAGTCATGTGCCCAGAACCGCTGTCCTTGTTCCCTGGGTAGTGTCTGTAGGACCAGTTCTACGCAGGCCCAGCAGGAACAGGTGGCAGTGAACAGTAAGTGCTTTTCCCTTTGGTGTGGCCTGGCATTATCAATGACCTCATTTTGAAAGCCACACAGGCCCTATCTGAGTTAAGGTTCCAAACATGGGTAGTCTAGGGCTCAGCAAACATTTGGCTTGAATTTTGCATTACTTTCATCACACAGTCAAGTATGAGAGCATTTGTGACTCTCCTAGATCCTCTTAGCACATAAATGTAGCTACTGCTCCTCTAGTTACTTAACAGGCCTCAGACATCTGGCACACACAGTGTTTATTTACATATTTGTTCACAAGAAGACAGACATGCTTTCTAACTCCCTGGAAGAGCACCATGAGCATTCTCATTGGCCAGCTTGAGTAAGAAAATGCATTGTTCTGGGAGAAATTTAACTGCATTGTAGATTCCAAATATCTAATACTTTATAGAGGAAGTTTAAAATTTAATAGATAATTTTATTATTACTCTTTGGGTGTAATTAACTAGGAATGCACTTTAAACTACTATATTCTGGCTATTGAAATAGGTTTTTATAGTTTTCGCTGGGGGAAAACCTTCTGTCAGACTGTGGGCCTCTCCCTTGGTGCACATTATTATGGTCTCTTTAGAGACCAGCAAGCAATTTTGCTGTCACTGGTCTTGTTCAAATAGAGCATGTTTGTATTTGCAATGCTCTTGGGAAAGGGTGTCAGCAGCTGACATGGTTCCTACACACACATCAGAAAAGCTCCTCAAATAGCAAATGAACACATATATTTTATTTTTATGTGGCTGATAAAATGTTATATTATTAAGTCAAAAGAACATCTGTCCCATCTAGGTTGACTTTAGGAGGTAGCTCTCACTTTCAATACAAATGACGGCCTGTGGCTCAACAGAAATGCTCTGCAGAAACCAGCTAGCTAGGACTTGAGAGAAAGCAGGTCTGTAAGAATCAATGGCAATTCTTGTAGGGATTGTCAGCATATTTATGATCAGTTTTCAGATATTTTAAGTATCAAGAAGGCTACAGAGAAAACCAAACCTGTGTGTGTTTAATTTAGTGTGTTGTATATTGCTTTATTTCAAATACCCAATTTCCATCAATTGCCTTATAAGAACATAATATTGATTCATTAATTTATTGAACAAATAAATATTTAGCAACATTAAATAAGTAGCAGGCACTATTGTGGGCTTGTACATAAGGGTATAAAATTCAACAATTGCTTGCTCCCTAGAAGAATGTATTCAGTGAGGGTATTAGACCCATAAGAAGATCTAATCACAGACAGCATGCTCCCTATTCCTAGATCAAGAGAGCTTGGACTTTATAATTACTAAGTGTCTTTCCCACCATTCTGTGCTCATCACTGTCACTCAGCAGCCAGATGGTACCTGGTACACAGGAAACTTATTGGATAAATGAATTAGGGACAGAACTAATCCTATAGAAATGAGTATACTGGCTTTCCTGGCTAGTTTTTAGGTCAACTTGATACGAGCTGGAGTCATTTGAGAGAAGGTAGTGCCAGAATGAGCTGGACCCTGTCATGTCAGTCACTAATTAAGATAATGTCCTACAAGTCCTTAGTTTTTTAAGAAAGCAGAATGAACAAGCCATAGGAACAATTCAGTGAGGATCAACCTCCATGACATCTGTATCAGCTCCTGACCCCAGGTTCCTGTCCTAAATTCCCTCAGAGAACTGTGGTTCAGGATATATAGGCCAAATAAACATCTTCTTCTCCAAGTTGTTTTTTGTCAAGGTGTTTCATCACAGCAGTAGTAACCCTAACTAAGACAATTGGTTAAACCATACGGTGTTGTCACTTGTGACAGAAAAAAATATGGGAGCAGTTTGAAAATAACATTATGTTTTAAATATTGAGACAGAGACTTTAAGAAATTATCATTGATGGCAGAGAAACAAGAGCATCTGGACTTTGTAGCTGGAGCATCGGGTCAGTGTCAGTAGTAGAGGAAGAAAAAGAGTAATAGTTGGTAGGCTGCATCCTAGGCAGTAGTGACACCTGTGCTTGGGACTATAAAGATTTAGAATGAAATTCCATCATTATATTGCACAGGAATTTTCTGCACCAAGAATGAACAAGGTTAGTCACTAGACAGGTAGGTATCTTTCTACTGATCTTAAAATATTTTTTCTAATATGTGTATATGAGTGTCTGCCTGTATGCATATATACACAGTATGTCTGTGCTTCATGCTTTTAGAAGACAAGAAAGCATAATGGGTACCTGGAATTGGAGTTGCAGATGGTTGCAAGACTCCAGGGATGCTGAGAACTAAACCTGGTCCTTTGGCAGAGCATCCAGTCTCTCAGCTGTTCAACCATCACTCCATCCCTGCGGCTGCTTCTTTTCCTTTTTTAAATTACTGTGTTCAACCTTTTTACCACAAGCATTTTACATGCAACCATTTAAAATGTTGTGGAACTTGGATCATACCTTAGCTTAGTAAGTAAACATGTTTATGTTTTTTAAATAGCTAATCATAAGTTAGAACATGTTAGGAAAAATGAGATTGAGTAAAGTGAAAAAGAACTGAAGCCACAGTGTTCTCATCCCCATGATGGGAATGGTAAGATCTTTATGAGGGTATGAGGACTAAAGAAATAAAAGAATGCAGATAAAAAATTCTTAATGCAATACTAAGCTTGAGATAACAGGACCATCATTTAACTGAACACATGGAAGGGGGTCATATTGATGACTTTCAAATCAGGTAAGAGCTCCCCAAGACTGAAATTCTGTCTTGACTTTATTAACAGATCATGCTGGGGCACCCAGGGCCTCACCTGTGGCAGGCACATTCTCATCTGTGAGCGACATCCTTAACATCTCAGTCTTCACACTCTGAGGTGACCTTACAGAGAGCAAGCATCACAGGTTACCAAATGCTTCTCCTAAAGCATGTTGCTTACTTATTCCACCAGATCCTTGAATGGCACAGTTGGTGTTTCTGATGAGAGAAGCATATGACTCAGCAGAGCAAGTTCAAAACAACAGCCCCACACATTGTCCTGTGCAGGATGGGTGAGCATCACCCAGTTACCAAGGAACTGAATAAATTAAAAAGGCAGAGGAAGGGTGAATTCAGTCTTTTGGAGTTGAAATGTCTGGAATTTTTTTCCTGCCCTCACACACTTGCATTTTTGGTTTTTTGGGAATGGGGGGCGCTGTCAGACTCAAACCAGGGTTTATAATATCATTGGCTTCTCTGATTTTGAAGCCTATGGACTTGGACTTTAGGCTTCATACTAAATGACTTAATTAATGTCCAATGTTTCCTCAATTGCTGTCAACCTTCTATTTTTATTTATTTATTTATTTATTTTTGTATGGAAGTCTCTGAACCTGGAACTTACTCTATTCAGCTATACTGGCTGGCCAACAAGACCCAGGAATCCTGCTGTCTCTGCCTCCCCAGAATTAGAATTTATAGTAACACAGCTCTATACCTGGCTTTTTAATGTGTGTGCTGGGGATCTGAGCTCAGATTCCCATGTTTATATGTCAAGCACTTTATTGACAGAGCCATGTCTCCAGTCCTGGAGTTTATTTAGAAGGCAAATGGTAAAGATGGCCTCTCAGTCAGTTGCCTTGAAACATAAAGCTAAACAATCACTTGGCACGCTGGTCTTTAGGTTATATTTCTTTTGAGCAGGTGCTGGCCTATGTGTGAATGTGTCTGTTCATAGTGGTCATCTTGGATTCCAAGATGGCCAGTAGGGAAAAGGGTCTTTATAGCCATTGATGTGAAATGACCAAGTAAACTAGGTGACATGGGCATCAACAAGGGTTTCTAATGGGGGTTCTGGGTTCTAGAACTATCTCTTGTCAGAATAACAGAAGTGGGAGAGATGAAGTGATAATGTATAATTCCATGACTTTTTCCTTAAGCAAAAGAGAAATGATAGCTCACCTTGTCATTTTGTATTATCCATAACTCTTTGTCCCTGTTAATGGGTGTAGTTAAGAAGTCGAAGAGAAATCTTACTTTCTGTTAATTATGCCTTTTCTTTCCATGGAAGTATGATATGTCCTCTCAGTGGATTATAGAAAGACAAACAGGATAGAAAGGGATGGGAAAAATTTTTGTACCAAGCAACTGCTAAATTATGCACATTATTTGGTGAGAGAATCCTTTCTTCTCCCCCTGCCCCCCCAAACAGACACTGATCATAATGGTCAAAACAATCCTCAGGACTTTCTCCTAACTTGCTCATTATCATTCAATATGTTCAACAGAATTATTAAATTCAGAATAATATGGTGCACCTGGTTGAGATGACGGTGAGAGATTTGGCTTCCTGTCACTTCATTAAGAATGAATTCTACCCAAGGGTGTACTATGAACTTGGCAAATAGCATTATAATAGTAAGAGAATATTGCCTATTGGGCATCAGGAGTTGATGATTAAATTTAAGTGTGTACTGTCCACATAAAACAAATAATGCTCTTTTTTTTTTAACTTTTACTGTGAACATTCATCACCAGTGCTGAAGATGCACAGTTGCTAATTATTGTGTTTTTAACTTGTAATATACTGTAAATTTTGTATAATACTACTGTGACCTTATACAGACTAGAAAAGATGACAGGAGGCCTATAATTATTGTATGGGGAAGAAATGCCTATAATTATCTACTATTTTTAGGACCAGCGTGCATGGCCTCTTAATTTACATAAGCTTTAGACATTCACACATTTTCTGTCTTTGCTTGTGGATGATAAATTTTGCTCAAATGAAATCAAGAAGATATACTGTTACATGAGAGTTAGCCAGCTGGGGGCTTGATTACAATGAACAACACGAGCTTCTGTGCCAGCTAAAAAAGGGAGCATTTATTTGGATGGGATTTCTTTAAGGCAGGATTCAAAACATTAAAAAAAAAAAATCCACCATATTACTATATTGGGCCTGATAACGTGTGATTATTTTTTAGAGAATGTTAAAGTTAAATTATCTTGTGGAAAAGCATTAACCTAACAAAGAGAAAATCTCTAGGATATTTATCACATGGAGGGTGATTATGACAGCATCTTCTTATTAGAGATGAATATTTGGTGCTCATTAAGGTTACCAATCGAGTGCTCAAGACTGCCGAGCATGCTCCTGAGAAGCACTTCCCTTACCCCATGAGCTCTTGGGTTATCTAGGGGTGTCGTCCCAAACTGAAGGAACCCTCTTAAAGACCCAGGCGAGGCAAAGCCTGTGTACGAGCTGCTGGACAATGGGTGGGACTGGGAGTTTTTCAAGTCTAACGCTATAAAGTTATATTTTTTTAATTTTATTTATAAAATAGTCTTTTTTATCCATGTATCCCCCTGCTCCTCTTCCCTTTCCTCTTCCAACCCCTCCCAGTCAGCCTTCAGCCTCCCTCCTCCCCATCCCTCATCCCCTCCCTCAAAAGGGCAAGAAGTCCCAAGGTGGATTAGCTCAGCATCCACTCCAGGCAAGTCTGATTTCCTCATCCTAGTATCAAGACTGGGTCAGGTGTTCCTCTGGAAGGAATGGGCTCCCGAAGTGCCAGTCCACAAAGAGAAGCAGTCTGATCCCTCCCGTCAAGGCTCCACATATTGTCCATGCCAGTGGACAGCTGCCTATCCTTGGAGAGCTTAGTACCATAAAGATATATTTACAAGATGGGCTGGCCCTGGACTTTGGCCAAACAGGTGAAAAAGACTTAAATGGACTTGGCCCCCGAGCATCTATGGGTGATCCTTCTTCAGGAAATCTGACAAACTAAAAAGTAACTTTCCTACTTTCTCATGGAATTCTTCACTAAAAAGATTAAAAATGGCTACTGCAAAAATAGCCTGATTTTTAGTGCATATACTACAAGTGGTTTAACTGGGGTTCTATGATGTGTGCATTTTAGAACATGACTATTCCTTTTGTTATCCTAGAAATTACAAACATACAGTTATAACTTACTTTTTGTTTGTGAGCCTAGCCTTTAACGGCTGAGCCATCTCTCCAGCCCTGTTTTTTACAGTTTATTTTATCTTTGAATGGGAAGGTGTTGTGGATTGTGAGAGGCCAAGTCCCATGATCTGCTTCAGAGTATAAAAAGAATATCTCAGAGTTTCGAAGGGATAAGAAATGGTTTTTTAATGTGAGGATAATTAAGAATAAATCTCTATCTAGCTGACTGGCAAAATAAGGAAACATACACGCCCTCTGATGGTAACTTTTTCTTTTACTTCTTAAAAATGGTCTCTGACTCTGTCTCCATTCAGCTACATACATATCTCCACACTGCTGCATTCTATACATACAACCACATATCTTACTTTACATACATACAGCCATACATCTCTGTACACAGTTACATCTATTTTCATATCTCCACATCTCTCTTTACATACATTTCTACATCTCCTTTAGTATACTTCCATCTTTCTTGCCTCCACACAGTTACACATCTCTGTACAGCAATAGTTATTTATCTCAGCTACATAGCTCTCTCACCATAGAACATTTTACATTCTTCTTACACACTCTCATACAGCTCATTGCGCAGTTCCTATACATAGCAACAGCTCTTTCACACAGCTTTATCTCTCACACATTCACTCACACACATATGCTTTTTCTACATCATTCATTCACTCTTTGCTCACTCACTCTCTCATTCATTAATTCCCTCACATATCTCTCACCCTGTCTTTAGGCTTCTTCTTCATCTCTCACTCAGCACATACACCCACATATGGCATAGCTTCACCCCTACATTGCTGCTGCTCTTACACACTCTCATTCATACACGCTCATTCCTCCTCCTCTCTTCCCCGCTACATTGCTGCTGCTCCCCGCATCCTTAGTCAAACTCCGGAGAATTAGATGCTACATTTTCAGCACCCAATCTATTCTCATAACACATGAAGTCACACAGTTTTTCTCAGACAAAAGTCACCAAGACCAGCCAGTGTAAATGCTTGGCCTTGCATGTAACTTTTTCCCAGACAGAGAATGACATTGAAATTCAAGACTTAACAATAATAGTAGTGGGTTGAACCTTGAGTGATCAGAATACATACAGAAAGTCAACTATTACAAAGGGGGTGGTCTCAAAACATCCTGGCCTTGATTTAGCAATAAGGAGCATCTGGGAATTAGTGTTTGTGTATATTCTGTGTGGGCAGTTTAATTTGTCTGAATTTGTTCTGAAGTCTAAATTAGTTGTCTTTGAGACTAAAAATACTGTAACTTTCCTGTAAAGTAAAGAATAATATTCTGATATTATTTCTATATGTCAGAAATAAATTTTCTTTACTATCCACAATTGTAAATGTGCCCAAAGATGTAAAACACACTACCAATGGGCTGTGGAAAGAACCCCACAGCTGTTCTTATTAGGGAGGCATAGCAGTGGCACCAGAGAAAGTTACAGACAGAAAACAACCAGTATCCACAGTCAGTCACTCCACAGGCTTTGCCTAGTGGGGCCACTCCATGGATTTTGTTTTGTGGGACTCTTCCACAGACTTGCTTTCTGGTGTTCCCCAATACAGAGTTATTTATTTGGTAGTACAACCTGTAAAATACTGGTTGTCATCTGTTGTATACTCCCATGGCCCTCAGCAGCAGGGTATATGTACATAAATGCAGATGCCTATGAAGGCTGGAGGCATTGAATTCCCTAGTGTGGAAGGGTGTGAGCTGTCTACCATGGATGCTAGGAACTGAATTCAGGTTCTCTGCAAGAACAGTACGTGCTTTTAACTGCTTATCCATCTCTCCAGCCTCAGTAATTATAATTTAATGGTTTGCATATGATGAGTTTTAAAAATATCAGCAAAGGCATAGTTTCTTCCCAGTCTTTTCCTCAACTTCCTATTTTAAAATATAAAATATGGTTGACTGGAGTATTGATGGCCATAAATAGAAATTTCTAAATGGCAGATATGTGCTAGATGCTTAGATGTGGATTATGCCCGAGGTCGTTGTATACACTTTCCATTTTGTTTGTTTGGATGAACTCAAAGCTATCGGACCTATTGAACAGGGCTGTCTGTCTCAGCTTCTCTCCTGACTCTTTTCATTGTCTTGGACATTGATTTGCTGTGGACCCACCCATTTGCCCATGTGCTCCATGAGTCCCCTCACTCTTAATCTTGCTACTGTGCTTTTATGATTAGTCCTTACAGTTTAAATGTAGTATTTTTACAAGAATTATAAAAAGATGGCAATTTGCCATCTCATTGCTCAGCGAGGTTATACTGAGAGAAAGACTTCATCAACTCTGGTACTGAAGACCTGATGAATCTGATCAAAACTCCACCTGCAAAGTTTTCCTGTGTAGCAGCATGTTTTGGATTTCTATAGTCACAGGGATCTCTGTCTGCCCCATGTGTAGGTCCCCTGTACACATTCAGATGAGATATAGGAGTCCTAATTCCCTTTGGATTTCACTCGTCATCTAAAGTGCCCTAAATCGGTCTAAAGTGGCCACGATTCTTGTGACCTAGATAGAGTGACCTCTCTCCCAGCCTTGTCCCCAACTAAGCCATCTTCCTGTCTACAATCCTTTCTCTCTTTTTCTTAAAAAAAGAATATATATGTTCAACATAATGCTTGGCATATAATGAAGCTATAAACCTGTATAAAGAAGGAAGTCTGTGGAACAAATCAGTTGCTATTAATAGGCAAAATCAGTGCTCTCCACTCATGATACAGAGCAAAGCTGTGACACTGCCATGGGTCCAGCTGCTGCCACCTCCTCATTTCTAAGGGATATGGGAACCAAACTGCCAGCCACACTTCTCAGTGGCTCACTGTCCAAGAGCATGTGCCTTGCCCACCTCACTTCTTATTTGGTCATGTCTCTCCAGTGAAGACTCTTCCCAAGCCACTTTTACAACTTGCTAGCAGGCCAGCATCAATAATTCCTGTAACATTGCCCCCTTTTGTCTAACTAAGAAGGAAGGTTCTAATCTTATCATAATAAAAACTATATACAACAAGAACTATTAACTTGTATTGTCCAGAAGAAAGGACAATATTCTTAACAAAAATGAAACTACATACAAGGACAATTATCAATAGAAATAAATCCTAGATGTCAAGACCATAAGTAATTGGTATTTTTTATAGAGATTATCTCAATAGTTGTTTTTTTCCTGAAGAATCTGTTTTTACCTAAATTTTATGTCCTTAGCTAAGATTTGTGAGGATTGTAATTGTAACTCTCTAGTCTTCAAACCCACCAAAGATCTGAGAAGGAAAACAGTATTACCCAAGTAAGCAGGAAGAGCAAGCAAGTGACTTCCAAAAATGTAAGAAATGACAGAAACAGCTGGCTGCCTGGACAGTCACCCAAGGTTTCACTGTAATGATGGGGCATCCAATGTTGGCTACAGCCTTAGATTATCTGACAGACCTTTTTCAGATGCATGAAAATTCAAAGGACTGTCTTACCCTGTCTTGGCAAAGTTTGGCAGTCACTTTTCTTTGAGACCTGCTTGTCCAGTTTGTACAGCATTCTGTCAGCAGTCTAGGCAAGGGCAGCTTCTCACTCAGTGGCTAACTTTTGCCACAAAGAAAGTAAACTCTGTGTGAAGGTTTCTTGATGCCCATCATCTCTGAAATAGATTGATGCTGCCAGGAACAGACATATCTCTTCATGAAAAGCTGTTATGTTGTTAAACATATTACATGCCATATTTTGTAGATCTTTGAAGTGTTTGAAGGCTATTTATCTAAATGTGTATAACCTTGAAAACATACCTACTCTGATTATTCTAGTTTAACTATTATAGATGACTATTAATTTGTATTTCTTAATTACACATTATATTTTTAATTGAGCTATATAAATGTAATACCTTAAAAAAGAGTAAAAATATGCATATAGTATAACATAACAGAAATAACTTTGAATTTGTATCAATGACTTAAAATCTATACCAATGTAAAATATGTAAGATTAATGGTTTTTTTTGGATTAAAGTAGATTCAATAGTCTACTCTCTTCCCCAATCATAATAATATACCCTTTACCCCATCATTTATATACCATACCCCCTTTCTTCTTTTAGAAAGAGATTGGCTATGCCAACAATAATTTGTAGCCAAACCCCCTAAACAAAGACAAATATCCATTATCTGTTTTTGGGGTGTGGGCATAGTATTCCAGGCTACTTCTTGTTAATTTAGGGAACTGATAATCTTCTGGGGACCCTGAGAAAGTTTAGGATAATGGTCAAGTCCTGAATGGAGTATTCTGTGAGGTTGGATCATTTTATCTAGTCACCTTGAAGCTGTTCTGGATGCAAAATTCAGAGAAAACTTATTTTCTTTAGCCCAAAATGAATCTGTAGCCTCTCATTTCCTGTGGAAATAAAAACATAATCTTTTGCCCAAGGTAACATATAATTTGACTTAAATTTTGAAGTCAAGATAATTTAAAAATATATACATTGGTTTGATATAGCAGTTTTTATAATTCAAGGTCTTTTAACAGCCAAAAATATTAAAGACAACACAATAATATACATAATCTAAATTCTCTGTGTATGTTTCATCCTTACATGGCTTTTTTTTTTTTTTTTTTTACATCACTCTACTCTTCCTTCCAAGGACTTTACTTAATTATTCTAAATCTTTATTTTTAATCTAAGACTATAGATACTCCTTTACTCTCTCTCAATCCTATCTTAAACTGTATTTATTGTATCATTATAACCCATTTAGAACTTTTTTCTATCTGAATCTGTTTTTACTGTGTATCTCTAACATTTTCTGTCTACATGACCAAAAGCTCTTGCTGTAAAACAATCTTCTTATAAACTGTAAAGATTTGTTAATTGACTTGGTTTAATAAAATGCTAATTGGCCTTTAGCCAGGCAGGAAGTGTGGGCAGGGTGACCAAACTAAGGATGATGGGAAGGAAGGAGAAGGGCAGGGTCAGGCGTAGTCAGGCAGATGCAGAGGAAGCAAGATGAGGATGCCATACTGAGAAAAGGTACCAAGCCATGTGACTAAACATAAGAATTATGGGTTAATTTAAGTGTAAGAGCTAGTTAGGAATAAGCCAGAGCTACCAGCAAGAATTTATAATTAATATTAGCCTCTGTGTGGTAATTTGGGAGACAGGTGCTGGGTATTTGGGAGTTTCTGGAAAGACAGAAACTTCTGCCTACAGTTCTAAACTTGCTGTACTCTCTGTGTGGGTGTGTGAGATGGTGGGAACCTACACGTGGAAGTTCACATGCTGCAGCCTTAGGTACAGTTCTACACCATGGCTCACAAGAGAGACAGGAACCATGAAGCCACTTTTGCCTCCATGTTTATGTATTAGAGCCTTTTTAAAGCTTTTCTTGGGATCCATACCAGACGGGAACCATATTTGGAAGGAAGTCTATGGATCATACCAGAGTTTATTAACAGGCAAAATCAGGGTGCTAGACTCATGGTACGGAATGGAGCAGCCACACTGCTGCTACCTTCTTGTTCCCAGCCACACTTCGCAGTGGCTTGCTGCCAGCTCCTCGCTGTCCAAGAGAGAGTTTCCCCTCCCCCTTCTTATTTGGTGTCTCCAGTGAAGACTCCACTCAAGCTGCTCCTTATAATTGGCTACAGCTGCCCAATGAGCAAGATGCCAAAGGACCGGTAAGCCATGAACCATGTGGTGATAAACAGGTTAATAAAAATGGGCTCATTTAAATGTAAGAGCTAGTTAGTAATAAGTCTGAGCCATCAGTCAAGCATTTATAGTTAATATAAGCCCCTGGGTGATTATTTGGAAGTGGCTGCAGGATGGAGTGGGGCAGAAAAACTGTTTTTATCTATATGTCTGAAAGAATGAAAAATGGAATGATGAAAGTTTGGGGGCAGTACCATGCCATCAAAGTGATCATGGGCTCTGTGGTTCAGTACACATGATTTCAGAATTCAGTTGCTCACTAGTCTGTGAGTGGCCTTGTGTTTTCTGTCTATAACATAGCTCTTATTTCCCCTAGCTCTCTTATATAGTGATTGTCAAATTTTAGCAATCTAGTGGGGTCTGGGGTTATAGGCAACAAAGAAACAAGTAGCCGCATAACAGGGATCTAGTCTTTCCTCTCTCTGAGCTGGCTATGAGACAACAATCATACTTGCTTCTCACAGTTACTATAGGATTATACATACACTAAGTAAATGTCTTGAGTGAGTCTCTGTGTGTATCTGTGTGTGATGATTCATATATTTATGTGAGAATCATCATTTATAGAGAACAGAGGCTAACCTCTGATGTCACTACACAGCAGCCACATATCTTGTTCTTTTTTTTGAGAGAGAAGCTCTCTCACAGAAACTTGGACTGAGCCAATGCAAATGGACCAGCGAGCCTAATGGATCCTCCTGTCTCCACATCCCCATCACTGGGCTTACGAGAGCTCACTATGAGAACAGTATTTTTGTGTCAGTTCTTGGGACCAAGCCCAGGCCTCCATGCTTAGAAGGCAATCCCTTCACTAGTTGAGCTCCACAGAAAAGCTTGCTAAAAGATTGTGCTATTTTTATGTGAACTTGCTTTGGCATGTTGGAAATGGTAACAAATTCATTATTACTGACAGCAATGTCTTCCACAAAGTTTTTGATACTTCTGTGGTGCTTTAGGGGTGACTAAAGAGACAGGATTGTGGGTTTTATGCTCACCCACTAAGGATCAAATTTGCCAGAATACCAGTATAGTTTGCCTTGCTTTCCTAGACCTTGGCGCTGGTTGAGTCCTGGCCAGAGAAAGGCCCAGAATAAACAATATCCGGGCAGTGGGAACAGTAACTGGTAGGTTTGGTGTGAGTCTCGTGATCTCCAGCTTCCTCAGGTGTGATGCACAGGTGTGATCAGTCAGCATCTGAGAGGGTTAGGATATTAATCTTCCACCTTGTATCCTCTCTTTAGATCCAGTTTGGCCATAAGAGGGAAAGACAGTTGAGTAACAGAAAATACCAGAGCTCTCTATCCACAAAATAGAAGCCAGCTTCCAGAGGATAAACCTAACACAAAGAGCAAGCCTTCTTTATTTTGATTCTCTGTGACTTGACAGGACTTTTCTCAACAGACCTAACCTGGTGTGGGACATTGGCCATGTTAAGAAAGTGATGACTGCAGGATAGGGTAAAAGTATGTGAGTCTCCAGACAGGTTGGAAGTTCATGTTTAAATGCCACCTGAAATATGATCTGTGGCCCAGCAAGGTGGAGACCAGGTGTGTGTGTGTGTGTGTGTGTGTGTGTGTGTTGAGGGATTGGGCGTGTGTGAATAAATAAATAGGGGAACGTGGAGGAACTAGCCCTTTAGGAGAAGTAACAGAATAAAATGCCTTGACCCAGTTGCCCCTATAGTTAAGCACTCAGGCAGCTTGGGTCAATTTGGAAGGAGTCTATAAGACAAGTCAAGTTACTCTAAGAATGAACAATAAACTCCTTGTCAGGGTTTGACAGCGTTGGGAAGAGTGACTTCCACAGAGCTGGAAATGTGCTTGTTTTCTCACCAAAGCTGAGAGCCATTTGCACAACAAGCAAAGAGACAAGGTAAACAACGTCTTTGGCGACTTTCCAAGGTCGTCTGTTTCTAGATGGCAACCCAAGAACTCTGTGACATCACCTCACCCAGGAGTGAACTCAAACACTGGGGATTCTTTCAATATTCAAAAAGGGTCACTTCTTTGAAATGTGATGACTCCCTTGAACAACTTTCTCATTTAAATTACATGGATATCAGAGGAGTCCAGGCCAGGAGGTTGAAGTAGAGCAAATTCACATTCTTTGACTACAAAAGCAAATGCATATTTTTGATGAGGCTGCACCGGCTGCCTTTGCAGGCATAGGATGCTGTTTTCTTACTCTTTGCCTACAAGGAATGTCATAAGTAGGCATAAACAAATGCCGTCATTATTTATCCTGGTCTCACTGCACTAAATCATTGTACGTGGGGAATTTGCTATATTGTTTGGTTGGCAATTGCTTGTGCTAATGGGTCCTGAGACTGTTCCCTGGTTTGCATCCTGCGTTTTATTTTGTGCCAGTGAGCACCCATTAGATTCAGAGCTGTGTAAAAACTAAAGAAATGAGATGAGAGGTGGTCTTCCATCACCCTGACCTTTGGTGCCTGGTAGTTCATGTCCTATAGTGATTAAGAAATGTACTTCTCCTCTGTGGTTATGGCAAAACATGCTACAGTATTCATTCCCAGATGATGAATTGTCTCTTAGAAATTAGGATGGTAGGAAGTCCTCCCTCTGTTTTCCTTACGGTATCTTGCTCCTACAAAAGAAATGCCAACAGCAGGTTTTCCACATAAAAACTCTGGCTTGCATAATAATTAAATAGCTTTTTGTGCTGTGCTGGGAAGAGCCATTGTACACACTGTCTCCTCATCCCTTACATGAAATTCCCAGGGGATAGGCTAGAAATCCAGAAGTAATAGACATCCAGTCATGTGTCTCTGAGTTGCTGATTCTCTGTCAGTGGGGCTACCTTTGTCTTAATTACCCATGCCTTTGGGCATCTGTTACTGAAGAGCTGTCCTTTCGTTTTCTTACCAGCATCACTACCCACACCCACAGTGCCAAATTACTCAACGCATCCTCTTTCTCCAACACAGTGCCCTTAGCTTTCTTACCCAGTCCAGGCACTATGCCAAGTGCTTACAGGCCATTGTATTTGATCAAACAACCATGCAATGAGGTGTGTACTTTCCAATGGCAACTTCTAGGTTCCTTGCCAATAGTCATACACTAGAAGACCCGGGACCAGTATGGGAGACCTCTTGTGCCCCTAAGTATTTGCTTCTTTATCTTAGTTAGGGTTTCTGTTTCTGTGTTGAAACACCATTATCAGAAGCACTTGGGGATGAAAGGGCTTATTTGACTTATTCTTTTACGTCATTGTTCATCACCAAAGGAAATCAGGACAGTAACTCAAACGGAGCAGGAGCCTAGAGGCAGGAGCTGATGTGGAGGTCAGGGAGGGGTGCAGCTTACTGGCTTGCTCACCATGGCTTCTTCAGTCTGCTTTCTTGTAGAACCCAGGACCTCCTGTCAAGGAATGGCCCCACCCACCATGGCCTGGGTCCTCTGCCATCAATCAATAACTAAGAAAATGCCCGGCAGGCTGAGGCATTTTCTCAGCCGAAGCTCCCTTCTTTCCAGTGATTCCAGCTTCTGTCAAGATGACATAAAGTAGCCAGCACTGCCTTCTTATGTCCTTCCTTCTGCTGTATAACGGGAGTTTCTTTGTCAGGAAAAGGAATCCATTTTCCACCCTTTGATTCTGAACTCAGCCATTTATTTTGATTTGAACAATGAGCATAAGCTATACAAACAGAACCTTGGAGAGTTGCCTACATATTTCTGTTTGTAGTTTTGTTCTCTCCCATGTACAGGAAGAAAATATTCTAGACAGGTGTTGGAAGATGGAAGGAGACCCACTGAATATATTTAAGTTACTTCATTTGTTCCATTTTGGTCACCTATGGTCAGCTTCTAACCAACCAGTCTCCACACTTGTGAGAATAGCCAAGAGCTGTCCACATATCTAGGCTCCATTGTCCATTACACAATGATGTCTAGCAAGGTCATCTTCTTGTTAAAACCCAACCCACAATCCAGTTAATCAACCTGCTTACATTAGAATTCCCCAGAGAGATGTAATCAGTAGTTAGAGAGATGTAATCAGTAGTTAGAGATTGTTCTAGTTTGCCTTTTTGTTTGTTGTTGTTGTGATAAGACACCATGACCATAAACAACTTATGGAGGACATGATTTATTATCTTACAGATTACAGTCAGTCATCCAGGGAAGGCAGAGCAGGAGCACTAGGCAGGAAGCAGGAGGCAGGACCTGGAGCAGAGACCACGGAGGAGTGGCTTGCTGTCCATGAATCATTCAGCTTGCTACAGCCCAGGACACCTCTCTAGAGGCGGCACCACTCACAGTGAGCTGGACCCTCTCACAGCAATCATTAATCAAGAAAATAATACCACACACTTGTCTACAGGCCAATCTGATGGAGGTGTGTTCTCCATTGAGTTCCTTCTTTCTAGATGACCCTAGTTTATATCAAGCTGACAAATAAGATTTATTATGGGAAATGACTCTCACAATTAGAGGTCAGGAAGTTCTATGGTAGATTACTATAAGCTGCAGACTCTGGGACCTAGCACTATTCAGCTCAAATACAAAAGCCTTAGTACAAGGGCAGCCAGTGGTGCAATTCTTAACATAAGGCCAAAGGCTCAGGGCCTGACTCCCAGAACAGAGGCTCAGAGAATTCTCAAAATGCGGGGTTGGGGGTGGGGGTGGGTGGGAGGTGGGGGGGGGACATCTTGACCTAGGGCAAAGACAAAGATTATTTCCTTTTCTTCCAACTGTTGTTTCGTCTGAGACCCACTAGAAGATCCTCACTGAGAATGGATTTTCCACACTCTGTCAGCTAGCTCATGCCAGCCTTATCTGGAATCAACAGATATGTCAAGACACAGGCTTAGCAACCACCCAGACATCTGTATTAGTTATGATTCTGTTGCTGAGATAAAACACTATGACCGAAGCAGCTTACAAAAGGAAGGGTTTGTTTGGTTTGTGGATCCAGAGGTTGAGAGTCTGTCAGGCGGGGAATCATGGCGGTGAGCAGCAGACAGGGCAATTCAGGGCTCACAACGTGAAAGGCAAGCAGGAAGTACAGGAGTGCACTGGGAATGGAGTATGGGGTTTTGAAACCTCAAAGCCTGCTCCCACTGACCTACTTTCTCCAGCAAGCCTGCACATCTTAAACCTAGCCGTATGCACCACCAGCCAGGGACCAAGTGTTTAAATACCGGAGCCTGTGGGAACACTCTCGCTCAGACCACTACAGCATCTCAGTCAGTCAAGATGACACCTGAAATTACCCATGTTTCAGTATCCCACTTTTTACTGCCTAAAAGAGGTATTATAGTTTCATATCTGGCAAGCAAAAAAAGCTTACAAGTAACCTGTCCATTTCAACAATAAACAAAAAACTTAAACTTAGAAAAAAACAACAACTTTTCTCAATGCATTTACTGGTCAAACATTGCTCCAAAATTAGAGAAACAGCAGGCAAATCTGGAGAAACATTGCTAACCAAAGCAGAAACTTCCACAGGAGTCAGTGATGGCATACCACAGGTAATAAGATGTGACTGACTGACTGCTAAGGCTCAGTGTAGTCTTGGTGAGCTAAACACTCTAGCAGATACTCTACCCTCTAGTGAGTTCTACTGCCCAGAGTGAAGTCTGGGGCAACATCTCTTCATGCTTCTGCCCTAAAAGTATACTTGTTCTTAACAAGATATGTCTTCAGGAAAATCTGTTTTGCCTATTAAATAGATTAACTTCCTGAACTCTGACTGCAAACAGTACACAGTTAGAGAAGGACCTGGTTTTTTCATGTCCATGGGATAAAACAAAAGTGCAAAATCACTGCCAGACAGGAAATAAATCTAATTCTATCACCTTCTAGGTACCATGCCCCATATAATGGAGGCTGAAAAATGGGGGGCTCCCCTGTGAAGTCTGTAGTTTAGGGTCAAAGGTTTATAGAAAAGCTGAAACCCAATCAGAAGAGGGCAGACAGGATGGGTCATTCCTCTGACTTCTTCCCTCCACATCACATCGGATCCACTTTACTCTAATTCATTTCAACCAATAGGTCATGTCCAGATTCCAACAAACAAATAAACAAAACTACAAGAACTGCTAAAAAGGAAAAGCAAATGACAAAACCCACCACACAGTCTGAGAAGACATGACAACCAGATTCTAGAATGACAGGATTGTTGTAGCTATTAGATGATGAATTTAAATACACTGTGATTTCTATGCTGAGAGGTCTAAGGGGGATATCAGATAGCATGGAGATGAGAAATTTAAGAAGGAATTTAACAGTAAGACATCACTATCCATTAGAATGGCCAAATCTGAAACAACCCTAACAGTTCTCAAGCACATGGAACAGCAGATGTCATTTCTTAAAGATGGGGAAGCAAAATGCTAAAGCCACCTAGCAGATGGCTTGGTGACATGTTTACAAAACTACACATACTGTTGCTGTATGGTCCAGCAATTGTGCTCAAAGGCCATTTTTCAAAAGGAGTTAAAAATTATGTTCATGAATGATTTTGCATATGGCTATTTATAGTGATAGCAATTCATAATTGCTAGAGCTTAGAAGCCATCTTTGAGTAGGTGAATGGTTAAATGCATAGCCATGCATCTAGACAATAAGATATTATTCAGTGTTGAAAAAGAGATGAGCTGTCAAACCATGAAATGACATGGGGGAAACTTAATGCATGTGACTCAATGAAAGAAGCCAATGTGAAAAGTCTACCCTGTATGACGTCATCCATGTGACATTCTGGAGAAGGCATGCTATGGGTGTGATGGAAGGATTAGTGGTTGTCACATTTAGGAGCTACTAGGGGGGTGAGGGGGTGGGGCGTGGGGGTGTTAGAGCTGTGAAAGTCTCCTACTTGACACCATATTGCCGTGTCCATGACATCGTGCATCTGTGAAAACTCTGAATGTCTGCATCTGAGAGTGAAGCCTGATGTACTCCAGGTGGTAACAATGCATCATTGCAGGCTGAATTGTAATGAAGCGGCCACACTCTTGGGAGTTCATACAGAGCATTAGAGAATTCTCTGTGCTTTCTTCCTAATTTTTCTGTGACCTTAGGATAAGTCTATTTTAAAATGAGAAAATTAAACTAAATTGCTAACAACAAAAGCAAAGTAGAGACCTGTATCCCTTCAAAAGAGCTCCCTGAAGCCTTTTATTTCCTCAGGGTTCTCATAGCTTTGACTCTAGCCGGAGCAGCCTCAGATGGCCCTACAAATACTCCTCACCTCTTCTTGTGTCTCCAGCTCCAGCCTCTTTCTTCCTTCTTCAGCCACACTCTACACATTTTTACAATTACATTTTTTTCCTGCCTGGTGTGGTGGCACACACCTTTAATTTCAGCTCTCTGGAGGCAGACACAGGTGAATCCCTGAGTTTTGAGTCTAGCCTAGTCTACAGAGCGAGTTCCAATATGCTCAGGGGTACACAGAGAAATCCTGTCTCAAAAAGTCAAAACATAAAATTAATTTTTTGCATGCACACATTACAACGCACATGTTGAGTCAGAGGACATCTTTTGGGGATCAGTTTCCAGCTTCCACCAAATGGGTTCCAAGGACTGAACTCATGTCATAAGGCTCAGTGTCAAGTTCATTACTTTAATGAACCATCTCGCCAGCACTGTTTTAACAATTTGATACTGGCTCTGCCTCCTCTGGAAGACCTTCTCTGGTCTCTGTCTCTGGCCTCTAAACTCCTCTGCAACAGTGACAATCACATGGTAATTAACCCTGGCTTCCTGTGACATCAGCTAGAATACGTGGTTTTGTTGAATCATACTGACTGTTGAATGTGCATGTCTGTTCAGAACAAGGACCTTGCCTCATGATTTATGTAGTATTCCTCAGATTTGCCAATATTTAGTTAAATGAAGACATTAACCTATACTAACTGCAGAGCAGTAAGTGGTCGCCAGGTTTCCACATGGAAATACAAATCATAAATCACAGTGTCACTGGCCATCAGTACAAACATGAATGCAGCATTCAGATACCTTCTGATTTCTACCATTATGGACTCTGAGAGCTGTTGTTCCTGACTTGACAATGAAGGCTTGAGGCTTTCGGTACTGCCGAGGGGTCATGTTGGTCTGGCAAACCTTATATGGCTTATTACCAGAGCTCCCCCACCACACTCTGCTCACTGTGGGGCATCTGAAGATGAGCCCATTTCCAAGACTCAGGGTCTGAACAGGCTTCTTCCAGGCCAGGAGGTGCTCAGGCTTCCCTCTGATCTCCAGTGCAGCCCTTCTTAGCTGTGAGCAGCAGAAAGAGGGTGGCCTACAGATTTGATAGTGGGAATGAGATAGAATGTGTGAAAGCTGTAAACCCCACATTCCAGTCCCACAAATCTTACTCACACTGGTTCTTATGGTTAAACCTTTAAAGCAAGGGAACATTTGTCCTCTTGACCGAGTCTCTTCTGTCAGGGAAATCAAGCTGGCTCCTTTTCAGTGTGCTCTAATGATATACATATTTTAGGGGGTAGACACTTTGCCTTGTTCAAAATAATATGAGCCGCGATCTCAGTTTGTGTTTATAGTTCCGAGCATTCAAGTATAACCTGCTGTAACATCCGTCTGTCTGTCCGTAAGAGTAAGCAGTGTTTCTTTGTCACGAGTCCAAATAACTGTACAGGGTTTTGACAGCACAGGTGCCATGTGTATTTATGATGAAGAGGTAGCTACATGCACAGTGATCTAATTGAATTATTCTAAAAACACAAATATTTTGCTGGGCTATAGAAACACACATTAAATATCTAAATCTACAAACTGCTGACAAACAGCACCTTCCAGAACAAAAGAGAGCAGTTTAATAACAGCGCTGGCAATATGTTTGTTAAGATCTTTAATTAGGGGCAGACTGTCCCAGCAGCCTCTGCAGGCAAAGGTGTAAATGGAGAAACTGTCCCAGCCTGCATGCTCCATGGCGATTGTGTTTCGAGGACAGATGGGCTGGTGAGGAAACTGTGAACGGACACACGCTAACAGAGTACCCTGTAATTCCAACATCGGCTCATTAGCAATCTGTCAGAGCTCATAATACGAATCCTGATGAAAATACAGAAACGACAAGATTGTTTTGAAACCGTGTCCCTGTCTAACTGAAAAGGCCAAATGGCAGGCACAATGGCCATTAATAAAGCGATAATGTCTGGGGAAGCACAGGTGTTTGGATTCTCTGCCTTCTTATTGGAAACAATAATTTCGAGCATTTTTGGACTGTTACAGGAAGCTGAGATGACAATGGTCTCATGACAGGAGTCGTTAATAAATGAAGAGCCAGCATGGTAGGTATATGAGGAACATGAAGCTATTCTAATCCACAAAGGATGACGGGTGGCTTTTCTTGACTCTGAAAAACACTGTTAACAGACACCAATCTTCTCACATCACAAACCATTTTCCAAGTTATTATAAAGTCTCTAGTTAGTGGCTTCAATAGTTGCCATTGAAGATATGTTTAGGATGTGTCGTTCAGGCTGAATCTAAGCAATAGTCAAGATTTAGTCTGAAGGAAAAAGAATAAATATATATAGCACACTTGTTACATGCCAAGGACTTTGTATTTACTTTTCACAACAGCTAATGAGTGATTTTCCCCCATTTCTTGAACATGGAAGTAACTGAGCCCCAAAGAGGGTCTGCAAGGACATGTCATTAAAACGGTAGCTGGTAAGTAGAGACGATTTTGTTTGAGCTCAGCTATTTACGGTAGCAATGCTAATCTTTCTTGTGTTGTATCACGGAGCCTGGAGCTGTCGGTTATGTGCAAGAAAGAGGGTCAAATCCTCTTCTCCTCACTGTGGACGCTTGTGGGCTCCATGTCCATGCTGAGCTCAACATTGGTGAAGCTATCTAAAAATCTAAAGGGCACAAATGGACACAGCTTATTGGAAGTATATGCTCCTAAATTTCTCGTGCAGGAACAGCTCCACTTCCAAGTGGGGGTGGGTGTGTCTGTACAGGATATGAAGAGTTAAGCTAATGGTCTGTGAAATTTAGAAACCTGTAATCTACAATTTCAGTGGTGTGCAAACTGTTGGAAACCGGAATGGTTGATCACACAGGGTTGGGATAGAAGAGCAACTACACAGGGCCACTGGGTGGTCTATGGGAGCCACTGCTCACTTAGTGGGAACTGACTGAGTGTAAATTTATAGTTTGGACAGCTTTCTATAAATACATATTATACTTCAATGATATTTACCAAAAGGAAGAAATAATGTTTTCTTTAGAAGAGTCCCACTTGTTCTTTCTAAATTTAGTGAAGCTGGTAGTTTTGGAGTTTGGACATTGTGAGCAGTACAGTCTGTGTGGACTTGGATGGGCTAGCATGTGTACTTATGTAAGCTGCATGCCCAGATTCTGAATATGGAGAAATACTTATATTCTTTTATTGTCACTTTTTTTTTTCTAAGATGATCTCATGTATCCTAGGCTGGTCTTGAACTCACTAGATATATGGAGATGATCTTAAACTTCTGATTGCCCCTTCACCTACTAGTTGCTAGGATTACAGGTGTACAACATGTTTGGTTTAAGTAGTAGCTGAGGCTCAAACTTAGCACCTCCTGCATGGTAGGCAGACAGCCTACTGCCCAAGTTCCATACACAGCCTCACTCTCCTTTCTCAAGGCTCTGGATAACCTGGACTAGAGACAGAATTCTCATTAAATGAATATACTATTTAAATGAATATACTACTGAAAAAGATCTTTGAAATACAGCTTCCTCATCTGGTTCCCCAATTGCCTGTGAAAATGGCAGCCGTAGGCTCCTCTCCTGCCCTCTGAGGAACCAACTTTTTCAAGCTACATGCAGAGTTTCAGAGTTTCTTGTATTCTCCCCGTGTTCTCCCGGCTCCTTCTCCACTTTTCCTAAGGCCAGCCTTTTCAGTATAAGGGTCAAAGGACTTCTTGAGGAGAATGCCCACCTCAATGAGCACCTAAAAGGCTTATTCTGAAGGCTCCAGAGCAGACTTACCTTGTCTGTGAACTTCAGAAACATATGTCTGTCCATAAAACACATTCCTTCCTACATGACCCAATCTTCTGTTTTTAAATTAAAAACAAAGAAAAGGCTATAAACACCAAAATGCCAAAATACATAGCTAGCCCTTGTCCAAAAAGGAATCTGCAAAAAAAAGATACAAGGTATAGATTTCCCCAAGTAGTGAGTCTCCAGGGCCACCAGTGTCACCAGCGAGGCCAGGATGCAGGGGTCTGGTCTTTTGCCTCCCTGACTAAAGCAGGGTCTCTAGATGTGGGACTTGTATCCTTTAAAAATACTTTTTGTCACATTGAGGTTCAAAGTTCATTGGTATATATGATGCTAATATGATATTATTTTAAAAAGAGGAACAAAGTGTGGGGGAGCAGAGAAACCTAAAGTTCATCAGATTAATTAAAATGATGGGGATATGAAAATAACCTGTAGCTTTAAGGTGTGCCACACAAGGAAAAATATTCACAGCATGTTCATATTGCTCAATGGCAGAAAGCCATTCCATTACAGTGTCTATTAGCTAAAAGCAATTTTTTTTTTACTTTTTTTTTTCAAGACAGGGTTTCTCTGTGTTGCCCTGGCTATCCCAGAACTTGCTCTGTAGACCAGGCTGGCCTTGAACTCAGAGTTCTGCCTGCTTCTGCCTATTGAGTGCTGGGATTAAAGGTGAGTGCCACCACTACCTTGAAAACATTTTTATTTGCAGTCCATGTACCTAAATAATATAATTAGTTTTAATTGCCATTTATATGCTATACTTGCAGCAAACACATATTACTTCTATATGCTACTGATGCAGTAAAGCGTTAAAAACAGAAAAATAAAGATTTTTTTATGTCTGATTTCTTAGAAGGCTCTTGCACTGTAACACCCACTGTAGCTTGTGGTCATGAATTCAAAAGACAGTGGTCATTGTCTATTTAACACACCTAGAAGATGGGAAGAGGACCCCTCTCGGTTGGCCCAGGGGTCAGCCGGTGTTACCATGGATTGGCATAACTTTCTGAATGCAGCAATGGTTTTGTGGCTGATGTTTATATATTAGGGATTTTCGCTCATCAGAACTAATGCTGTTTTGTATGGAATAAGAATGTGCAGAATGGGGCTGGAGAGATGGCTCAGCAGTCAAGAGCACTGGCTGCTCTTCCAGAGCTTCTGGCTCTGAGTTCTCAGGAGACACATGGCAGCTCACAGCCATCTGTAACTCCAGTTCCAGCAGATCTGATTCCATATTTTGGCTTCTGCTGGCACCTGACACATAAGTGGTACACAAACATACATGTAAGATAAAATACTCATATACATAAAATAGAAATAAATACATCTTTACAAGAAGAAGGTGGTGGTAACAGTGGTAATGGTGTGGAGGATGTAGAAGGTTAAGAAAGGCCATGTTCTAATTTGGGACATTAATTGAGCAGCTGAGGGAAAGGACCACTTCATTCACTTGTGTTTGGAAGATTTGCAACAACTGGGGAGAGTGCTGAGTAAAGAAGGTAATGAACTTGCCACGGAGACTGCTTTTCTACATCCCATCATCACCTCTTCCTCAGAGGCCTGCTTCCTTCTCTGCCTCTTCTCCCTCACAATGAAAGAACTGTGGCAATGAGACTTTCTGGGGGGAAAATTGAGGAGTTTGCCTCTCAGACTTCAATCTTGATATTTTTCTTGGTCTGATTTTTACTTAAGTATTGTCAGAATGAACAATTATTGATTCTGACAAATGACACTGGGACCATATTGCTACTCGCTGTGGAAATGATGTGAGCTTAGTGTGCTGCTGACCAGATGCATGTGTGCATTAAATTGTTACAGGCAGAGTGCCTTCTGGAGATTCTCTCCTCCTAATAGTTTCCAGGGTTTGTGCTGAAAGGGTTCCGTTGATCAAGCCTGGAAGTCTGCTAACATCCTAACTGGGGTTAACAGAATGTAGCTGCCAGGCTCTCTGCTCAGGAGTTGCTGTTTCTGGTTTTGATATTATCAATGAGACTCTGGGTTTTTGGGTTTTTTTTTAGAAGCCTCATTAGAATTGATACTCACTGCTAATACATATTTTTAAGACCAAAAATGCATCCAGAAAGAGTGTTTGTTTTACACAAAGCTGCTAGAGGGCAGGTCTCATATCAAAAGCCAAAGCCAATAGGAAGTTAGGCAGGCTATGGGTATTTTCACAAGTGCCCTGGAGAGGGACTGCATGCATGGGAATTGTGACTTTTTTTAAATGTATATTGGAGTCAAGACAATTCAGCTGAGCAGGGGCTTTGCTGGCACCCTGACTAATCAGTGGGGAGTCAGGACTGACAAATGGAATGACTTATTTTTAAAAGAACAGCAATATCTCACAACACAGAAAGCTTCTGACATTTAACCAGCATGGCGAAGAGGAGAAATCCTGTAAGTCAATGACGTCACTATTTGGGTACACGGTCTCTATATCACCCTCTCTTACTTTTTTCTAAGATTAGGACCTCTAGGCCAACTGATTAAAATTTACTTTGGAAATAAATATATTTCCTTTGTTTTATGGATAAGGCCTCATTCAATCACTTCATATTAAAACTGGAAGGTCAACATATTGGAGGGAACTAGATAGATTTCAAACAAATTCTGTGTTTTAGAAAGCTCCAGCTGGCTACCTCTGAGGAAGGGGGAAAAAAAGTCAGAATAAACAAACTAGAGTGAGGTAGGTCTGGGGTACTCTCATCTGGAGGAATCTCAGCACAGTGAGACTGCACTGAGGTGTGCAACAAAGCAGGAAACTGAGGCAGCGTGGCTATTAATTAGACTTAGGTGTAGTTTATTTGAAGGTTTCTAGTCTGAGACAAGGTGGGGAACTTCACAGGAAGGGAGAAGAAAACGGTTTGTTGTGGGTGGTAGAGCTTGTCAGGAAAGTTTTAATGAGGCTCTCTGGGCATTGTCTTCCTAGTACAACCAAATGGCTGTGGTGGCTGTGAGGTCACATGGCATCAGAGTGAAGGGACTCTGTGAGGTCACGTGATGTTGACATGAAGAGAATGTTAGACTCTGTTCTAATCACTTTCAAGCACCAATTGCCTAGTTTTTCTGAACAAATGGAAAGGACAAGTATATGAAAATCTGTGTGTGATTGCTTGACTGCATTGGCAAATATCTTTTTATGCTGTGTCTGCCTGGGTTACATAAGCTGATATCTGCTCCTGCTGGTTGGCGAGGACCCTTCAGTTTCTTTCAGGATGAGTGTGAAGGATGTCTATTGAAGACTTCCCATGCACTGCGTCCTCTACTCAGCTCCTCATGAACACTCTCTATCTAACCCCACAGCCTCATGGAGCGGCTGGTGTTGGGTTTATTCTCAAGTTTATTGGGAACTCCAGTGAAAGGTGGAGTAAGTTGCTGAGGTTCTAACTGCTGTGTCTGTTCACAATGTGTTGCTCCTTCACTGCTGGCTGAAGACACCCCTGAGCCTTCCTCAGACAAGCCTGCAAGTCCCACACTTGGTCTTTTCTCCGTGGCATTTCTAGGAAAGGGTGCTGTACTTTTCTCATCTCCATGACCATGTTCTGAGAAGAACAATGTAAAGGGAGGAATGTTTAATTTTCTCTCACACCTTTGGGGATACTGTGAAGGGGGAAAGCAAAGCAGCAGGAGCATAATGGGTCTGGAAGTCAGGAAGCGGAGCAGGAACAGGAAGTAGAGCTGGGCTATGAAACCTCAAGGCCCTCCCGGAAGTGACCCACTTCCTCCACTGAGGCAGCAACCTTCTAAGGGTTCCTAATTATTAATATCAGCTGAGGACCAAGTGTTCAAACATGTGAGGGAACATTTCACAGTCACACCCCAACAGGTGCACATCCGGTCCCTCAAACAATCCCTAGTTTGGGGATTCTTGGCCCCAGACCCTCTTAAGAAGGTCTTGCTGTCATTGAAGAGAGAACTTCCTACTAAGGGACAAGCTCTGGCTTCAAGGTCAATCAAGGTCAAGGGTCTGGATGTTCATTTTGACACTCATGCTTATTAGCCACGGCCTGATAGCTCCTTTGCATAGTCACTACTCATCATCAGTGTAGATTAAAGGCATGTCCCAACAGGCATAGCTACTTTTAAAGGTTTTTAAATACTCTTTTATGTCATTCACAGGAAATAGGCCTCACTGTAGGAGTATCCTCCTCATTGGAAATTGTCATTTGTGATTACTTTTCAGATATCACCAACTTTGTGCCTTAAAGAGAAGATTAATGTGGCTTCTGTGGCACAAACAAGGACAGGGACTTGGGAAGGTAGAGTGACTTGGGACAGTCACCATTATTCTTGGTAACCTGAGTGTAATCCAGAAGCCTATAGGGAGGACAGAACCAATAGCAGGTTGCCATCTGACTCTGCATGCACACTGTTGCATGTGAGTACACACACACACACACACACACATCAGTCAATCAATGTAGAGTAAGGTGCTTAAACCACAACCCTCTGGCAACAAATGTCCTTTCCCACAACACTGGACTTTAGGCCTTTTGCAATGAGCATGGCCTGCCTTCCCTTGCCACCCTCTCTGACTCCCCATGACTATGTCCACTGATCCCTCTCCCTGCTGTGGTATAGTGCATCGAACACTGAAGGCCTGAGGCAGGTTTCTCGCCAAGTATTGTGGGAGATTTAATCATAGAAAATGTCTTACAGTAAGCCACTAGACATGGATTTTCTCTTTTCTAAAGTAGTTTTAAAAAACACCGAACTAGGCTCTCAAAGTTGGAAGCTTATAAAAATTAGCATGTGGGGAACTAGCTTGTGTCACATGTGACCCCACATCTTAGAGCTGGGAGTACAGTTCAGGCGTAGATCTTATCCAGTGTTCAGAAGGCTCCAGATATGATCCTCATGGAGCTGGTTAGTTTGTGTTGTGGTTTTATCAACTTGACACAGGGTAGAATCACCTGGGAAGCAGGAACCTCAATTGAGAAAACACCTCTATCAGACTGTTTGTAGGCAAGTCTATAGGGCATGTTCTTGATGATGGATAGATGGGTGGGGTAGTCTACTGTGGATGGTGCCACCCTGGGCCGGTGTCTGTGAGTCTGATAAGAAAGCAGACTGAACAAGCCACAGGGAGCAAGCCAGCAAGGAACACTCCTCCCTGGCCTCTGCTTCAGTTCCTGCCTATAAATAAATAAATCAATAAATAAGAGTAATCGAGCAAAGGGGAGAAAATCCTAATTGAATATAATACATTCAATTAATAATGAAGCTATGTGAAAATGATAAGCATTTCCAAAGGACAAGGGTAGCCTCACAGAGAAGGTGACATTCAAGCCGTGGGGCACAGAAAAAGGAGAGAAGTGAGCGTCACGGTACACAGGTGGAATCCCAGAATTTGGGGGGCGGATGAGGAAGGAAGATGATGAACTGGATTTTGAGTGGGTTAAATGAGACCCTGTGGAAAACAAACAAACAAACAAACAGGCAAACAGGCAAGCTCTAGGAAGCACAAACATATTCTAGGTGTTGGGCATAGAAGGTGTACAGGAGAGACAGGTGTAGCTCCTGGCATGCAAAAGCCCCAGTACTGCATTAAACCAGGCACATTTGTGCAAGCCTGTGTTCCTGGAACTGGGGAGGTGGAGAGAAGCAAACCAGACATTCTGGATTATGGGACTCTTTATTAAATCAAAACAAAACAACAAAAATGAGGAAGAGAAAAAGGAAGAGAGAAACACGGCATATTTGGTGGGTGGAGAGTAGATTGGAGTGAATAATGAATTGCAGCAAAAGAAATTCTGTCTGCTGAGCTTAGAGATGCTGTATGCCACACGAAAGAATGCAATGCGTTTGTCTTGTTGGAGAATACTCTTCATCTCTCATGGAAGGTGTGAATGTTGGATGATCATATTTTGTCCATGTTACCTCATCCTTCTGTGGTTGTAACCAGTTGAGCATTTGATTCTTGATTCACCAAATTAAAATTTTCTTCCCCAACATTTATTATCAAAGTTAGGTAGGCTTAGATCAGGAAGCCTGTGGGGACTGTGTCCATCGATTGAGAGAGGTGGGTAGGAGAGCTGACAGGAAAATGGGGGCAAAGTTTCAGCCAGAGGTGGAGAAGGCGTGTGAACGCAGTGGGAGATAAGCCAGCAAGCCCGAGCTTTTGTCCCTGGCCATCCTCCAGCTCTCTGGATGGAATTGATGCATTGTAAGACCCTCATTTCTTTACATAAACTCTCCTTTCTTAAATGAGACAGTCTATATTTTCTATTTTTGTACAATTGACGATCATGAATGTAAAGCATTTAAATTTTATCCTGTCAGAAATGAGTGAGGGGAACCGTATGAGGCAGAGGGCTAACAGCTGGTTATGTGTTGCAGAAAAAAGATTTTTGTCTACAGAAAAGAGCCAAGAGGAACAAATGAAAGGCTCTGGCATTGGCCTGGGTAACAGAGGACGAAACCAAAACTCAGGCAACAGCAAGGATGGTCTGAGAGAAATTCAGGATCCATAACTGACAGGATTCGCTCTTCCAGGCTATGGAGTGCCCAGAGCAAAGGAGTGAAGAATAATTTTCAGTGTCTAGCTTGATGAATCAAAAAAACTTCATGTAGAAAACAAAGACAGAGTCCTCTTGGAAAAAGACAGTCTGCTTAGTTTTTGACATGTGTTTGAGGACAGCCTACAGCAACATCTGGCATGGTGGACATGAGTTAGAACAATGACACATGTGAGCAATGTCCACCTGACTGAATCACATTCCAGAAGACGTTAGACATGGAGAGGGAGGCAAGGGCCGGGAGCAAAGAGGCACCGGAACACCCCACTGTTAGTGAGCAGGAGAGGAGCAACAGTCAGACGAAGAATCCGACACGGGGACAGGGGACCGGGAGTCGGGACCTTGAGGAAGGAGTGTGGCCACACTCGTCAAATTTGCAGATGAACACTGAAATCTTTAATATTTGAGCTATTGTTTTGACAGAGGAGAATGTCATCAAAATGGAGAGACTGAAGAAGATGACGCCACTTTGGACTAGGACTGACTGGCTACCTGGTAAGGAAATAGCAAATCCAGAGGCAGCAAACTGCCGGCTCTGCAGGGTGGGATCTGAGGGGAAGCCAGAGCAGAAGCTGAAGGCCCAGGGAAGTACAGTGTGCTGGTAGCAAAGCTGG
>PVIH01004364.1:47081-64977 GCA_004025045.1 Sigmodon hispidus
CTCTGCAGTGTGACCCCACAGTTCCCAATACACACTCTGCAGTGTGACCCCAAAGCCCCAATGCACACTCTGCAGTGTGACCCCACAGTTCCCAATACACACTCTGCAGTGTGACCCCACAGTTCCCAATACACACTCTGCAGTGTGATCCCACAACCCCAATCAACACTCTGCAGTGTGACCCTAAAGCCCCAATACACACTCTGCAGTGTGACCCCAAAGCCCCAATACACACTCTGCAGTGTGACCTCAAAGCCCCAATACACACTCTGCAGTGTGACCCCATAGCTCCTAATCCACTCTCTGCAGTGTGACCCTGCAGCCCCCAACTGACACTCTGCAGTGTGACCCTGCGGTCTCCAATTCATACTCTACAGTGTGACCCCACAGCCTCAATCAACACTCTGCAATGTGACCTTGCTGCTTCCTTGTCACGCAGCAGAGTCCCTGCCCTGGGCAGCTTTATAACTTGCTGCTTTATGAACTGAATAAGGCAGAAGAAATACCCTGGCAACTCAAGAGGCAGAGCTCCTCTGCTCCCTCGCGCTCAGTCTCTCTTCCTCACCCCTTCCTCTCTCCTTTTCACACCCTCTCTATTCTTCTCCTCTTCTCCCACCTCCACCTGGTGACCACGTGAACAAGTCTGACGTGACATGCTATGTAATCCGTATTGGCGGCTCAGTCATCCACATCACCATAGCTAATATTCTGTTGCTTGTGAGACCATCCTTGACTACAAAGTCATATCACCAGCTGACTGTATCTGCAGTGCTTCAGGCTGCACTGAAATCATACTCGACTCTCTAGTCTCTATAGATCTGGATCATTCCACACATTGTTTCTGGAACAGTCAATATGACCAACTGTTCTCTCCCAACTCAGCCCCATGGACACTAGGTGTAGGATTGCCTAGCCCTTTTATCTGAACTTGAACTGCCGAGTGAAGTCTCCCATTTGTGAGTAATTAAAGCACTCACATTTTGGGCCTCCACTATCCAGTACCAACCTGACTCAAGAGACTCAGCTGGAAGGTTTTTCTGATGTTTCGTTAGCATGAGGAGACTTGAACATATCTGCAGAGCTGGAGAAGGAGCTGTAAGATTTAAGCAAGAGAGATTAAGCAACAGGAGAGGTGTCAGCAGAAGTGACCCTAGGATCAGGCAGAGTCCTTCCTTTGTTTCCAGACAGGACAAGGAAAACCAGACTGAAGCAGGAAGTTCCGCACAGGAAGAATCCCTTGTCACTGGGGTTTCCACCCAAAACTGTGAGTGAGGTGCTGGTTTCTCTAGCCACGAGTCTCTGGACATTCTCATATGTTAACATCCAGCCACAAATTAACACCCACACCCACCCATCTCCACGTCTCCCAGAACTAAAGGGGTACCTGAGACAGATTTTCCTTTGTTTCCACTGGCGTGTCAAATGCTGTACTGACAGCAAAGGAACCATCTTCAGTTTGTATATAATGAGGTCTGAAATTTCCGTCCCCACACATTGATCACGGATCTTATTTCACTAGATAACCTGACAGCAGTCGTGGATATTTAAACAAAAACTCAAAAAAACTCAGCATAACCACCCACATCTACGCGTTCCCTCTGCCTCTCCCTGTCACTTCTGTGGTTCTGTTGTCTTTTCTGTGTGCCAGTTTCCAGTTTTATCGGGATTCCTCAACAACTAACTCATTCTGCAATGATGTCCACTCCTTTGTCATCAAAACTATCATCTGGTAGATAGATATCTGGTTTGGGAGACAATAAAATAAAATAAGAATTTAAAACACCCAATCAATTCTAGATTAATTTACTAGCATTTCACCTCATTGTGAATAATTCTTCATCTGAATCCAAAATGATATCTAGTATTTTCTATGTGCTAGATATTATTCTAAATGTTTGGAAATACCAGTAAAAGAATCAAAGAGCTCTGTCCCCTGGACGGCCAGCTGTAGAGGGCAGACAATGAAAACAAATACAGCAAGAGGTATTCTAGCTAACATTAATGGTCAGCTTGACACAGCCTAGAATTCCTTGGAATGAAGTCTGAACTGAGTAATTTTCTTTAGCCCATATGTCTATGACAGATTGTCCAGACTGACAATTGCTATAAGAAAACCCAGCTCACTGTGGGGGTGCCCTTCTCTGAACTGGTGGTCCTAGGCTGAATTAAAAAAAAAAAAAAAAAGCTAGCTGAATCATTGGGCAGCATTTCTCCCTAGTTCTTGCCTTCAGATTTCTGCCTTGAGTTCCTGCCCTGACTTTCCTCAGTGACGGACTAATCTGACGGGCAAATAAGCCCTTTTCTCCCTAAAGTCACTGTTAGCTAGAGTGCTTTATCATAGTGACATAAAGAAAATTGAACAGCGGATTAATTATAATGCGATTGAAGGTGTAAACATTAGGATATAATGTAAACACAGTAGTAAGTTGTGGTGGTGTTGCACACCTGTAATCCTAGCACTTGTGAGATATAGACAGAAGTATCAGAAGTCCACGATCACACCTGGTGTCATTCTGAGTTCAAGGCAAAAAGAATAAAAAAATTGTAATTAGAACAGGCTGAAGGCCCTAAGAGACTCTGAGAAGAAATGACAGTGAGGATATCCAAGGAGAATGTTTTAGATGATGTTCCAAGAGTGCTTCTTCATTCACTTATTACTGTTGACTCCAGAGAAGGCTTATAATATGTATAACTTTCCCTATCTATTTATCTATCCATCCATCCATCCATCTTCTGTCTACATCTGTTCATCTATCTATTATCTATCAATCATCTATTTATCTATTGTTAATCTATCTGTTTATCTATCATCTATCTATGTGCATTTATGCATACACATACTTACACATTTTCTTTTAAATGTCCACTGTTGTCTCCTTAGCCAGCCCTTATATTTGTTTTCAAGGGTCTTCGTGTGCCATGGAGAAGGTTAGACTTGTTTTGTGTCAAATGTCACCAAGGACAGCTAGTGCAGAGATTTTATTTCCATTAAAGAAACTATCACACATAAATAGTCATTCAAGTTCTTAATGTACTAAGACAAAAGCAGAATCTGGCACCACATGCCTGCAATTCCAGCCCTTGGGAGGGGGTGGAGGCAGGAGAGCTGTTCAAGGTCATCCTCTGTCGCCTGTATAGCATGTTTGAGATCTGCCTGGGCTACATACCTGGGACCCCATCTGCATGCCTCAAGACATGGTAGTTGCCATCCCTAAACATTTCTTCTGTGCCAGTTGCTCCTCAGATTTATTTCCCTGATACTACATTCCTACTCTTCTTCAAGTCTTAAGCCATTTTGATTCCATATTTTTCTAAGTAAGGAAATGGAATTCCAATAGCTAGTAAACTTTAAAGCCAAGATTTGGTTCCCAAGAGCATGGTTCTTTTCCCTGGCCTCAAAGGTTTCTTTTGTTTCTAAATATTGTTAGCTAAGAAACTTGTATACATTAGGGTTGTTGTAGAGCACACAGCTTGGCAGTCAAGAGCTTATTACCTGGAGTCTTCTGCAAATAAATGTGCAAACATAGCTAAGTTTCTTAAGTTTCTTGTCTCAATTTCCTTATTGGAAAATTATAGATATCAGAAACTCAAATTTCATAAAGGTATGGGGATGATTCAGTGAAATAACAAAGTACTTAGTAAACTGCATGGGTGCACATGGGTGCATTTAAGAAGCTGAGGGCAGTTCATCCATAACTACTGGATAATGTTGATACATGATTCTTCCTGGGGAGACTACTTCTATTCACCATACACATACACACGGGGGGGGGGAGGGCAAGAGATGAGAGAGAGGGAGAGAGAGAGAGAGAGGGAGAGAGAGAGAGAGAGAGAGAGACTAAAGAAATGATTTCATTGAAGTCTAGCTTGATGAACTAAAGAGTTTGTTGAAGCATTTTTCTTTTTAAACATTGGTATGTGTAGTGTATATGTGTATGTGTGTGGGTGTGGGTGCCTGCATATGCCATAGTGCACATGTGGAGGTAAGAGAACAGTTTATGGGTTTTTTTTCCCTCCTATCATGTGGGCTCCAGGGATCAAGATAGTTGCCAGGTTTAGTGGCATAGGCCTTGACCTGCTGAGACATCTCAGCAGCCCAGAGCATCTTTCCGTAATTTTGATACCAGTGGGGAGAAAGGAATGGAGTCGGGAGGGAAGCTAGAAGAAAGTTCATTCTGAACAGTTTTCTGACAACATTGTCCTCCTTCCTCAAGCACTGGGTCTGTAGGCATTATGCCAAGACAGCCAGCAGCCTGGCAGATAGTTCAGTCTGATCCTGAGACCCAACGACAGGCCATTTGCGCCATATGCCACTGACACATTAATCTAGGCAAGGATGTTAGTTACCTAGGGAAATGCACGCTGAAATGCCACTTATGCTGGGCACACCAACTCCAGTGGCAGAAGTCCACCAAAGCAAACAGCAAAGGCAGCCAAAAAGACTGAAGTGGAGGCAATGAAGGGGAGGTGCAGGTCCCAAGCTTGACAGTTTCTGAGGTATAGATCCTCCACTGTGCTCCTACAGAGCTGCGTATTTAACAGATGTGAAGGCTATGAGCAGTCTGGAGTGAGTGTTGCCCTGTGTGTGAGTGTGTGTGTGTGTGTGTGTGTGTGTGTGTGTGTGTGTGTGTGAGTGTAGGTCAGAGGTCAAGTTTGGGTGTGTTCCTTAATTGCTCTCCACTATATTTATTGGGACAAGATCTCTCATTGAATTTTGAGCTCACAGATTTGGCTAGACTGGCTTCCATCAAAGGGGCTCCCTTGCCTCTATTTCTCATTGATAGGATTCCAGGTGCACACGATCATGCTGGGACTTGAACTCAGTCCTCATGCCAAGCACACGGCCACCTGAGCCCTCTCCTCAGCCTCAGTGTCTGCTTCTGCATGTATCATTCTGTGTCCACAAGATCCCTGACTTGTATATATTGACATCTGTGGACAATGCTCCGGCTCACAAGAGTCACCTGAATCCACACAATTCCACTGTTTTTTTGTTTTTTTTTTTTTTTTTAACAAAAAAAAAAAACCAAAGGCCCAGCTCCAGACTTCTCAATAAACAATTTGATGGGAGCACTCTGGGCCTTTGATTTCGTTCTCCCTATTTCCAGCCCAGTTTCTCGGTTACTCAGAGTAGTAATGAGTTTTTCCTCCCCAGCATGAGAACGAGCTCACAACCAGCACCAGAAAAAGGCTGAGCTTGTGCAGGGCAGACGACTTTATCTCATGGGTAGATCACACAGCTGTTTCTCTCCTTCTTCGGTGATGCAACCACGCTAATGACTTTTAAAGTATGGGTAAGGCAGTGTCATGAATCCTGAAAGATGGTGTCACACAGCAAGAGAACTGCCGCAGACATCATCAGAGAGCTCAGAAGGAAATGCCCACCCTCTCTCACCATCAGATGTGAGCATCTTCCAGGAGCAAAAGGATCTTTCTAAGTTAGGATACATTAATAAACAAATAGAATCAACGCCTTTGTTATTTCCTTCCAGGCAACTATGGCTTTTCAAGCCTGTTAACAGTAATTCTTTTTCATAGAAAAGTTATAAATATAACATGAGGCCACCAGGGAACATAACTGTTGCCCAGAGTTCACATGGTGAGAGAGAAATGGTTCTTAAGCCAGACTATAGGCTCTGACCTTTACCCTATAGTGGCCACTACCAATTTAGTCAGCCTCCCTTCCTGTAATCTCTGATTCCTTATTTGCAAACTTCTACAGACTAACTTCACCTGGATGAGTCACTGAGGGGATTAAAACACGCATGTGTGGTGAGGTACACACTTCCCTGTGTGTGATGTTACCTGTGTGAAGACAGTCGGCCTCATCTTGGAAACAATGTTCTGCTTATGGCTTTTGGTGTCAGCACATTTTTTTCCACTAATTCTTCACCAAGTCTGAATATATATATTTAAATCAAAAAATTATAAGCATCTCCTAAGCATTCACATTGTACTCACTGGCTAGGTTATACTCTATATAGGAGTGTAAGAGGTAGAAGAGGTTTGCTTTTGTTTTGCTCAGAAACAGCTCTGAGTCAGCCCTGAAGAATAACAAGACCTGTTGCCCAGCCTTTGTTCTATACACCCAGAAAATCCATCTGAAATGAGGGCCAAACACTATTTTTGCAGTGGTCTCCTGTTATGCATTCTTGACCTCCGTAGCCATTTCCCAGAGTGACAGGAGTCCCCACTCTTCCGTCAGACTGTGTAGATGACTCCCAGCTTCACATGAATTATGATTCACAGTCTTTCTTCTAGGTGCATTTCCTTTCTGGTCAGACTCCTTATAATTAATTACCACCCTGACCATCTCTCATTATCTCCTTTGCACATGCCCTTCTGGCCACACACAATTCCTCCAACACAATAAGCGTGATTCTACTCAGAACTCAGGACTTGTTGCTTTATTTCTCAATGTTATTGCATGCATCTATGTGGCTTGCAAAACTATGTTTAGGTACTCAGAGACAGAGCATGCTTCCTTGATAATTCTTTGTAGATAGGCACCCAACCCTGATATCCTGTCTCCTTATGCTGATTTGCTTTTCTTCGAGGACCCTTCCAGATGTAGTTAAGGCAATGAGGCCCATTCTCCATTGCTGCAGATTGTCCTTTCCCTAACTGATGCTTATCATTATGGTTTCCTCTCTGTCTTGCCAAGACCTCAGCTGGTCTCTCCTGGTATCCAGCAGATGAGAAGTTATGTAAAGGCTAGTCTAGCCTAGTGTCCAGCAAATGAAAAGTTATCTAAAGGCACACAGACCCTGGGTTTCTATAGTATTTTTGGACTAAGGTTGTGGCAGTTGCCCATTTATAATTCTTACTGGGCATTGAAGTTGTCACCAAAAAGACGTTCGACTGGAGGCTGGGAGCTGGCTCAGGGTGTAAAATGCTTGCCTCCTGAGTATGATGACTTAGGTTAGATACCTAGAACTCACATACAAAGCAGGTATGGTGGTCCTCTTACAATGGCAAGTGGGGGACAGGGATAGGAGGGTCCTTGAGGCTCATTTGCCAGCTAACCTAACCTATCTGGTGAAGCTCCAGGCCAAAGAGAGACCCTGCCTCAAACAAAAAATCAAGATACATGAAGAGGGATACCTGAGGAATATCCCCAGCCACATGTACACTCTCTCTCTCTCTCTCTCTCTCTCACACACACACACACACACACACACACACACACACACACACACACCACTAAACCCCTGGGTTCCTTCATTTAACAGTAGCCACCCCAGTTCCACCCAGGAACCAAGGCCGATTGTCTTAGTAAAGTTTCACAAGTAAGTCATTGATAGCAATGGGAAGGGACCAAGCCCTTTCCTGTGTGTTGATGTCTGGCCTTACATACTACAGCTATCATGTCCATGCCTTGTCTGTTCCATCGTCATAATCAGACCATTCCAGAGTGAGTCACACAAGCCCTAGAGTAGTCATGAGGAGAGACCTGGATAAAAACAGATAAACTGGAATACTACCCAAACAGGCTAGGGATTCAAAGGGAAGTTCTACAAAACTGTTTTGTCATCTTTGGCCAGAAGTGCTCCAGGATAACTTTGAGCAGAGGAAATTGATTAAACCATAAAGATGTTGACATTATCAGAAAAACAATGGCAAACAAGCAATCAAAAAAAAAAAAAAAAAAAAAGCAAGTAGGGCTCCTTTTACAACCCATAGCACATATAGATAGTTCAGGCCTTTCCTTGTTCCTCCAGTGTGTGGCTGGACTAGTTAGGCAAATGCAATCTGCCTCCTTATCAAAGGAAAATATTTCCATGTAGAAAGGGCTACAGCTGTCACCACTGACCTCCATGCAACCAGAGGATTGAATGGTTTCCTGCCGCCAAGTTTTGGTGGTGGTGGTGGTAGAGGCAGGTGGATACTTCTCTTTCTGTCTGAGTTGGCTTCATGATTACCTAAGAATCATATGGGAGATCCTAGGCAACTCAGGAAAGAGTTGAGAAGAAAGGAAAGCCCTTGGGTGTTGGTTTGACAAGTTATCCAAAATGCCAGGAGGAGTTCCCTTTTGGGCGCCATGCCTTCAAGGTGCACTCTCTCTCCAATGCTCAAGCTCTTTGTGGATTTGCCTTGGCAATTAACATGAGGACACCAGTGACCTTTGGCCATCATTACTTCCTTAATCACCATCTGCCTTCCCATCAGATCCTGACCCGTTTCATTTCTGTGTTATAAAACCCTCCCGTTATTTTTTTTTTTTTAAGTTCAAAGGGCTTTCTTGAAAATGCTTCCTTTTATTACAAAAGTCATACTTACTTATTAGGGAAAAATCAGAGATCCGAGAACAGTACGGAGTTCAAAGTCAAAGTTTCCTTTCTCCACCAAGAGATACTCCCCTCCTCTAACCACGGACAGCAACGAACCATGACTGCTTCTAGGCACTTTCTTTCTTTTCTTTTCTTTTCTTCTTTTTCTCTTCTTTTTTTCTTTTTTAAATAGCATGGACATTCTGTATAGTCTCTTTCACCATTTTTCTCTAAATCTCATTATTTTTTATATATTTATTATTTGATAATTTTACATCATGCACCCCATCAGACTCAGTTATCAGTTTTCTCTGATTCATACCCACTCTTATGATCTCCCCATTTACAAAAACGCCCATTCATGCTGCTCATTTACTTACTGTAGCATAATTAGGCACTTCCTTTTCATCAAAGAAGATTGTACCCCTCCACAGAACTCACAAAGTCATGCTCTTCTGTGCAATTTACTTTTTGTAACTTACTTTTTTTTTAACAACATGAAGTATTTCTTACATATCAATATAGATTTTTCTCATTCTTTTTCATGAGTAAGTAGTATTTTTTAAGTATAGTATTTTAGTGAGTAAAAAGTACTATGTAGTTTTACCAGAAATTATCCACCCCACTCCTTACTAAATAGATACTTCTGATGTTTCCAAGTTGTTTTCTATTACAAATATACTTTTGTTGACTCGTCTGGCGTGTATGTTTAACATTTTGACAGCTATTGCTAAAATATTTACCAATCTATACTTCACTTAACAATAACAGCGCATTTATGCGATGCTTCCCCGAGGACCTCAAGTCTCCAGAGAAAGTGGTGGCCAAAGCTCTGCATCTCAGGGGCAGCTGTGTCACTCATTAGCTCCTTCTAAGCTACCAGGCTCCTAGCCACTTCAGTATTCTCACTCTCCAAATGGAAGGGGAAAAAATCCAAAACCTTCTAGGTAGGTTTGTTGCAGTAATTCAGTAAACTAACACAGGTGAAGAGCACAGGGCAATGCCTGCTCAGGGCATGCCATCTCTATGCCAGCAGGACCCCAATACACCAGCTGTCCTGGCTGGTTTTGTGTGTCAACTTGACACAAGCTAGAGTCATCTGAGAAAGGAGCCTCAGCTGAGGAAATGCCTCCATGAGATCCAGCTGTGAGGCATCTTCTCATTTAGTGATCCATGGAGGAAGAAAGCCCAGCCTGTGGTGGATGGTGCTATTCTTGGGCTCTGGTTCTGGGCTCTATAAGACAGTGGGCTGCACAGAGAAACTCTGTGTCAAAAACAAAAAACAAAACATATTATTTTATATTGATAGCTGCATTACAGAATATCCATGCTCTGTATAAATCTGTAACCTTTTCGTTTCAAGACTTATAAGTTATCATCTTCTCCATTCGGAGCTCACTCTTCTTGGAGCTTTCCTGGTCACTTAAGAGTAATTTACCTCACAAATCTCAGGCGGCTTCATGTTGTAGTGAACAAGATGAGATGTGGTTCTCTCTACAGCAAGGCCACTAAGTCCCCACCCCTTGCCATAAGAAGCCTTCATTGCAAGGAGATTTTAGTTTTGGCATGAAAAGCCAGTATCAGAGCATTTGAATTTATTTTCCACTTCAGTTTGCCCATCTGCTCCAGAAATCTGATTTAAATACATTTTTATCAGAGGCTTTCCACAGGCCCCAAGTTACCTAGCAACTCTGAGTTTCCTTTGGCGAGTTGTTTCTGACATAAAGAACATTCACAAGTTAGAAAGGATGTGTTTTTAGCCTTCAAAGTTTATGAAGCAAGAATTAAATATTGAAACTGCCATTCTCACTCTGCGTGAACATAGAGCCTATTAAATTACATAGAGTCTTGGGGGCTATATTTCTAGAGAGAAAATTTTAATTAACCTACATGACCATAAACTTAAATGAAATAGTTCTGTTTAATTTGCGACAGCCAATCCAACCTCAGCATTGCTCATCTCTAATTTAGGATCTTTTACAAAATCTAATTAGTATTTTGCATTTTGGGTTTGCTTTGATGAATTAGAAAGATTGAGTACTTCAGGTTTTACCAAATATATCCCTTGGCTTCTTATTGAGGATGAAGGCTTGGGCTTGTAGGTGAGCAGGGTGGGTTAAGCATGTTCAAAAATATCACTCACCTCCAAACATGGACACGATGGATAAAATATTAAATGCATATGTGCGTTATGTGAATGCATGGACACATTCTAAAACCAAAAAGGAAAATATTCATGGACTAATATGCAAAGGGAAGGGTGCTGGAGAGACAGCTCAGCAGCTAACAGGCTCTTAACTACTCTTCTAGAAGATGTAAGTTCAGTTCCCAACAGCCACATGGTCTTTTGCCATTCCAGTTCCATGAGATCTGACGCCCTCTTCTGACCTGCAAGGGCACTGCATGCAACAAAACATCCGTACGTATGTATTTGTGTGTTTGTGTGTATATATATATAATTATGAAAAGGAAAACCAATTAGTTAGCAAGGATAAAAACTATGCAGCTCACAGGAAACAAAGAGTGAATGAGGCCACCATCGACGCTGTTGATCTTTTTTGGCTTAGAAGCTCAAAGTAAAAATGTGAGGATTCATTAGAGGTGAGATGGCATTTAGGAGAGATTGGATCGTTCTAAGGCTAGCATCTTGTCGGGAAGGATAGCAAGATCTGATTTGTGAGATAATGTTAATTCAGGGGCTGGAGAGATGGCTCAGGGGTTAAGATATTTATTGTTCTTAAAGAGGACCTGAGTTTGGTTCCTAGCACACATGCTCAGTGGCTCTCAATTGGTTATAACTCTAGCTCCAGAGGAACTGACACTGTGGCCCCTTTGGCACAGACACACATGCATACACATATTTAAAAATAAATATTTTAAGTTGAAAAATAAAAATATTAATCTAAGCACATGCTCGGTTACAAAGAACATGAGCTGTGTTGCTGAGTTTTTGAACTTAGGACACCAGTTCATATTAAGGAAGCAGAGACATTGAGCAAAATCAACTTTTTAGGTAGTGGTGTCCCGCAAAACAATTTTATTAGCAGTAAGTAGGAGACAACTTCAGATCTCACTATAGAGACAGGGTGACTTGGGCCAACAAGGCCTAGGCAAGGCAGCAAGACACTGAGTGACACGTGGTCGCATAGTCACAGCACAGTGTACCTTTGAGTAGTCTGTCTAAGGTAACCATTTGCTAACATTTTGGTCTCAATACCTCTTTACACCAAAAGCTCTCTCTGTGGGTTTCTGTGGGCTATACACTGACAGTTACCATGTTAGACATTAAAGCAGAAAAAAACTTTAAAGTCAGTTTGATAGTCCCCTCTGTGTGACCCACTGGATGGATGGGCCAATGGGAATCTTCTTTGCACTTTTGTGGACGGTAGGGTCAGTCCTGAGATAGATCATAGCAATCTCAGTGTACAGTGTTTTCTTTCCTTTCTTCCCCTTCAGCTTTTCACACACAAGAAGCTAAGACAATTTCTCTCAGGCATATCCAGATGGCAAGAGTCATCATTACTCTTGGACTCAGGAAGCATTTATTAAACAAATAGGAGGTTTGCCTGAGTGCAAGTCCTGCACCATGACAGATATATAACTTCTAAGTAAAGAATGAGTAGGTAACATGCTCATAGGCTTGAAGGAGTGTGAATGTAGCAGAGAGCATGGAATTTCACCATAACCCAGAATGGTGTACAATTTAAAACATTAGCTATCTCTGGAGAGTTTTGTTTAATATTTCAGATCCCTGTAGGTAACTGAAGCCATGAAAAACAAGACCATGGATAAGAGAAGTTCAGAAAAACACAAGGACATATCTTTTTGGCCATCAGTGTCATGACCTCTCACGGCCTCTGAAAATTTGGTAAGAGAGAGAATGAGAGATAAAAATAGATGATGCTTTAGTTTGTATAAACTTGAATACATTTTCTCCTTTCTACTTCAGAACAAGCCCTTGAGGTGGCTTCACTCTATCCATCATTGCTGTCATCCTTCTGTGACTCTCTCTCTCCTTTCCTAAAGGTAGGGAGAGCCTCCTCTTGGACTCTTGGTCCTTCAAGTCTTTTCTGCATACACATGTCTCACAGTCGCTGCCTGAAAACAACCAGTCTTGGCATTCTGTCTATGCGGGAATTACTGTCGTCTTTTGCTGGGCATCAATACATACCAGGTGAGCAGTCTCAGCGAGCAAACTGATATCTAGGTGTTCTAGAATGTAGTTTTACCTCTCTTAAAGGGTCTTGTGAGCTTGATGTGAGGCCTTGAGGAAGATTCAGTCACTGTTTACCCAAAATGTGCTGAGGTGTGCCAGCATTCAGAATTCACCATTACCCTCCCTTCTCACACTAAACAGTGTCATGATGTTGGGGACAAACTGCTTAATATCCTAATATTATGCTCACCATCCTTTGCTTTTAAAGACTTATTTTTAGTCTATGAAATTACGTGCATGTGAGTGCAGACATCCACATAAGCCAGAAGGCCCAAATCGCCCTAGAACGGGAGTCACAAGAAGATGTGAGTCACAGGACATTGGCCCTGGGAACCAAATTCAATACCTTCGCCACCATGTTCCCAGCCTCACACTTGCCATTCCTAACTGTAGCCATTTAGCCAAGACCAAATTGTAGAGACTCCAAACAGTATTTAACAAAGGTTTAATTGGTACTGCTTTGTGTTTTGCTCATTTTGTATTTGTTTTTGAGATATATGACCCAGGCTGGCCTCAGCTGGCTATGAAGTTGAGGATGCTTGTTGATGTAGTCCAGCATCTGAGTGCTGGCAGTATATGAATGTGGCACCATTTCCAGTTTTTAACTTTTTTTTTTTTTTTTTTTTTGAAACAGGGTTTCTCTGTGTAGCTCTGGCTGTCCTGAAACTCACTCTGTAGACCAGGCTGACCTCAAACTCAGAGATCCACCTGCCTCTGCCCCCTGGGTGCTGGGGTTAGAGACAAGACTGGCTTTTTACAACGTTTTAAGTGACTTATTATTTTTTTAGTATTTATTTTGTTATTTTATGTTTTGCCTGCATGTATGTGTGTATACCATACATGTGCCCGGTACCCACAGAGGTCAGAAGAGTGCCAGATCCCCTGGGACTAGAGTGAGCCACCATGAAGCTGCTGGGAATTGAATGTGGGCCCTCTGCAAGAGCAGTCAGTGTTCTTAACTACTGGGCTGACTGTCCAGCTGGACACTTTACTTTTAGGGTACTTTCTGGTACTTTGATGACCTTAGATAAAAAACCCTGCATCACTGTCCAGGCTAGAATATTTGTTTCCCTGCTGGGCCCTTACAAACAATGGCTCTGGTCTACCTTTTTAAGTGTGATGAGAAAATGGGCAGGGTGGGGGGTGTGACCAGACAGTCCCCTTTCACATGAAGGAGTTGGAGTGGTCCCAGCCTTTGTTTCTGGGGTACAGACAGGAATGTGAGTGGACAGGCAGCTGCCCCACCCCCTCCTGCAGTCTTGAAAAGTGGGTCTGGAGAGTCCTGCCCTCGTCCCAGCTGCTCCACACTCCCCAGATCAAACATCAGCTGACAGGACCAACTGTTATGTCCTGGAGGTCTTTGAAAAATGATTTTCCAGCTGTGTGAGGCTTTACTATTGTTCTCGATTTGGCCACCTTCTCCATGGCAGGCTCACTGGCAGCAGCCCATGATGGGCAGAATGTGAGACAAATCAAAGTGTCCACAATAGAGCAGCTCTGGCCACCATCCCGCCTCCCTCCGCTGCCTCATGTCAGCTCACAAAGGCCCTGCATATGGCCTGTGCTTGCTAAGCAGTCCCTCCCTAGGCCTCTAAAATTTTCACAAGTTAGAAGAGGTGTCAGGAGGAAATTTGCAGCCCCTGAGGGTGCCCTAGGGGTGGTTAATAGCCAGGGAGGGTGACAAGAAAGGGGGAAACTTTAGTGTGTGTGGTTCCCAATTGTTTGGCTAACAGCCGGAGGTTGACCTTGAGCTTCCGTCTGCCACATGGCGGAAGCACCAGCCGGCCAGCATGTTCTGCGGGGTCAGGAATAATGGAACTTGAAAATGCAAATGATTTTAATGAATAATGCTCCTCTCATGCACCCCTCCCTGGTCTATGGCAGAAAGTCATTTGCCTCTCACTCTGAAGCCTCTTGCCCTGGTACACAGGTGTTCCAGAGAGACACACCCTCACCCTCTCCCCAGGACAGTGTCTGAAATGACTACAGAGTAACAGGTACTTGGCTTTTATGAGAACCTGGCAACCAGAGTCTGGTGAACTGAAGGGTCTGGGCCACTGGCCATGGACCTACCTGGTCAGCTTTGTGAGACTCCAAGTCTGGCCTATAAGCTTGCTTTCCTCCGCCCATGTCCAGTCAGCATGGGGTGTGTGGGGTGGGGGTGGGGGGACGGGGACACTGGACATTTCAGGACCGCCTGTTGCTCAGCTGCCCGCCACCCTCACACACAGGTGATGCCCTCTTTCTAAATGCTGTCGGGGAGAGACTTGAGGCTTGTCATATACATTTTCATCGTCAGTCCTGGATAGCTTGATTGCCTAATCTGGTCAGCTGTCCTACCATGTGACACTGACTCATTCTGGGTCTTAAATTCTGAGTCCCAGTAGCTTCGATTGATACAATCAACACCTGAGAAAAGAAGACTGCCTACCCCTTATTTCCTACATCTACATTCTCATCCTGATAGTAGGCTTCATTTCCTGACCCTGTGAGAGGTTTTCCAGTGGACAGAGAAGCCTCATGCCTGTAACCAAACGTTTACAATAGAGTCATCCTTCTGAAAGTACATGTGGTGGGAGTAATTTGGATATTGTTATCACCCCAAGTTAACAAGATTATTTTGTAAAGTAACATATAAGTATAACTAGTGTTATTTTATTTTATAAAATACTCCTGTAAAAGATTTCATTTGTGAGGAAAATCAAATGATGATGAAAGGCTTTGCCACACAGCAGCAGTTTAAAGTCTTGCTTCTAAGAATTGTGTCTGTGTAGAATCGTTGGCCTTGAACTCCATTACAAGGACAAATTAGAGGTACATGTCATTTCAAAATGGGCTTCAGAAACAAAACTGGTTCAGAACAAATTACAAGAGATTCGATAGCCACATTTCTGTGGTGAGATATACAAACTGAATTAATTAGTGGAGACTATTATTAGATACAGGTTTTCACCATCTCCTAACTGCTGCATCCTCACACACAGGCTGGCAGGGCTTGTTTAGAAGATGTTGCAGTTTGCATATAGGAAAAAAAAAAAAAAAAAAAAAAAAAAAAAACCAAGCTGGCGGGTCTCTGACCATCGTGGAGCACCTAGATGGCATTCAGTGTTGCTTTTAAAATCACTGTGTCTTTTTCAAATGCCTGTTACTTTTAGTGAACAGCGAACTTAGGCAATGAGCTTGGATTTATTCACTTGCTCTTGGAATGAGCTTTGAAAGCATGACACAATCATTTTGTTTTGTTTCTTTCAGGAAGGGAAAACATGATTCTGGAGCCATGGATGTTGTCTGGCAGAAGGAATTGCTGGGCATTTCTCTAAAGGTGGTTAACCCACAGGCAGAAACGGCTGCTTGGAACATTGTTTTTTTAAAGAAAAAATTTACATTTATGTTTGTTGATTCCATATTAAACTGAACAACCAGGCTGGTGAAGGTAGAGCCCTCTTTTAATTATCCCTCTTGGTGTGGGCTCATGTGATTAAGGATGACGGAGCTGCTCCTGGGGTTTCTGCTACTGAAAATACTAACAATAATCATTTGTTTTGTTTTTATATTTAAACACATTATTGCATAGCTTGGTGCAGAGATAATTACCAATTTTATCTCCTGTGTTTTTCTAATGTTCATTAATAACAATAAAGGGTTGTAGGTTAAAAACTCATTTAATTGCCTTTATGTTAATGACATTATGAATAGCCTTAGCTACAAGATTCTAATTTTGTCCAGTATCCTCTCTCTGTGGAGCCCCAGGAGGCTGCTCATTTTACCAGCATTACTGATTCAGAGTTTTTCCTTGCAGGTGGGTTTTTGTACATAATCAGAATTAATGCACAACACATTTCCAAAGGAGTAGAGTAGAAGCACTCAGAATAAGTAATTAACTAGAGTGCCCAAGGAAATATGCCCTGGCATTTTTTTAGCATATTCATAAAACATTAAGAATAGTCGTAAACATGGTAGAAACAATTTCCTGGTAATGTGCTTTTTAGACTATTTTCTGGCTCCCTTTTCCTCACCTCTTTGCATAGGGAAAAAAATTTTAAAAACCAAAAAAACCCCTGAGCATCCCAGAATTGCAAGTAAGAGGCCCCAGATGTGGTGCTAGGTGGTTACAGGAGCTTCTTGGCTGCTGGCACCAAGCTGAGCAGGAACATGGACACGATTTCCTCTCCAATCTTTGCCCCTATTTCTACCATATGATCTGTCACACAGGAAATGGGCCAAATGAGCTTGAACTGATTAGAAGGAGTGCCTATCCTGCTGCTGGCAATCCAGAGCACTAACCTGGCCTTGGAGAGGATGCTGGGGCTGCTGGAACTTACTGTCCCGTGCCTCCTACAGAGGATCTGCTCATCCCTCCAGCTCTTTCCTGCTGGAGGGTCTGAGCTGAGGTACTGTTCTTGGGTGAGCAGAACCACTGTGCTCTCACCTCCAAGCCCAGACATCCCAAAGAAAAGAATTGTCAATAGGAGGGTTTAAAGTCTGCTCCTCCTTGTCTCAGGGTGGGATAATCCAGGAAGACCACCAGCCTGTGGTCAGTAGGGTTGGAGGAGGTCTTCCTCCTGCATGCCTCACACTCCCAGTCAGATGCTACAATGTCAATGACCCTTGAGGACATCATGCTGTAAAATAAGCCATTCACAAAACCACAAATGCTGTGTGATTTCATTGACATGAAGTACTTAAAAAATATTCAGAAATCAATGAGAGATGAGGTGGGACAAAGGGAATAAACACTTCTTGCTTAATGGGCATGGAGTTTCAGTTTGCAAGATGAAAGACTTCATGTGCCTCTCAACCAATTTCCTATGTACCAGTGGCAGTCTTTCGCCCAGGGATCCAGACCTACTGCAGGCAGTAAAACACAGTGACCCATAGTGCCATCTCCAGGTTATACTTCTAGACCACTTTGATGTGGGTGTCTCCTTGGGCATACTGAAGGGTAGCACCAGGAGTAGGTGCAGATACGGTCCCTTTCATTGAACCAGCATTAGATGATCTGTGTGTGAATTAAAATCATGGACCTCAGGTTAAGGAGCATGCTCAAATATTGTCTATAGTTCTCAGAGAAAGTGTCTAAGCCATCAAGCCTTGGTTTCCTTATCTGGAGACAGAACACATATAGTTTGGATAGTGTTTAGCATAGAGCCCAGTACGTTCTGATGTATAAGATGGCAATCTTTACTACCAGTTCTTTTACATGACAAAGTTTTCAAATAGCCCTTGTTCAGGGTCTCAATCAGATATTTGTTTTTTTTTTGTTTTGTTTTGTTTTTTTTAAGATTGCTACACCTATATTTTCTTTGTGTTCATCTTTCCCTCTGAATTTTTTTTTTTCATCCCTGTATATCCTTATTCAAGGTCTCTTCCCCCTCCCAACACATCTGGCCATTTTTTTCCTCTGCAACTT